>CAJHQP010007360.1:0-32675 GCA_905132765.1 Moricandia arvensis
CAAATTATTTTCATATATATGAAAAAAATTCATCAAAAAAAATAATATATATATATATATATACACTTATTAGTGTTTATACATCTTTCTATTTTTTAGTTTTAAATTTATGATTAAAATATTTGGATAACAATATAATATATATATAATATGATTATCTTTTCATTTTTATAATATGTTATTTTTTGGAAAATATAATATAGATAATTTATCAACAGTTGCTAATAAAATTTAATTTATTTATAAACATCAACTTTAACTAATGATAAGGGTAAAGGAGTAGCTCGTGAAGGCTCGTATGTTAGCACGAGAGATGGCTTCCATAGGCTTATAATGAAAAAAGTATAGAGATCATGGTGAGGGTCCTTCAAGAAACGCTCAACAAGATGGTGATTTGCTTTTTAAGAATTACAATAGAAGGTATGCCATTGCTCGGAAGGGATAAACAATCTGTCGAATGCAAAGTTAGAACACTTAAATACCCCACATAAGTTGATGTTTTAGGCTTTTAAGAGTGAAACAAGAACAGTCCTCAGCTTCAAAGGCGCACAAGGTTGTCTGTAGAGGAATGGGGGGAGTTTACAGAGACTGAAGCTGTTGAGAATCAGGACCACTCGGCTCAGAATGAAAATCCTTTGATATGGACGAAGATGATCATCTGGACGATGTTGCTCCAACTAAGGAAGATAAGGTGAATCAGGTTCAAAGAAAAATCAGTAGTGGGAGGTTGCTGCTGGTTTTGTGGGAAAACTAAAGGGGTGTATTGAACCAAGAGTTTAGAAGATTATGGATTGGTAAAATCTCACTACTGAAGTAATGATTTAGAATTTTATTTTCAAATCTCCTGTTATTAAACATAGAGTTTGTGCAAAATTATTAAACATCACTTGAAATACCCTTTATTCAATTAACAATTTATAAAAATTATATCAAATCAGTTATTCAAAGATAAATAAGATTTAGAAGAAACTTTTGTAAAGGGATTTTATGAATATGTTACGTCATTTTTTTGTTAAAAACACCTCTCCATAGAATACCATATCTACAATGTTATCTGAAGTGAATTAAAAGAAAATAAAACCGCCTTTGCTGTAAAGAAAATCTCCAACTCTTGTTTCTCTAACCTAAACCTATGTGAAACATGATAACATGTAGTTTCATCACTTGCATCTCGAATATTGATTCAATTGAGTAATCCATCGTAGAGAACGGACAGAGACTGAAGGCTAGTCATGGATCTCGTTCGATTTACACTTCAGAAGTTTCACAAGTTTACTGTAGAATTGGTTGAATCGGTTCGAGCTAGCCAGTGCATTAGATCTGCCCCTTTTTCGAGCTGCATTCTTCTCACTCAGAAGTCCACTGGCAAAACCAGTTCTGTAGTTGTCTTTTATCTTCCCTCGTCAAATGAGAAGATAAGCAGCTGATGTGGATGTTGATTGAGTAGGAGAAGACCAAGGAGCGTCCAATTCAAGAACGAAGCAGAGGAGATGAGCGATCCAGTGAATCATTAAGGAAGGAGGAGAGTTAAGAGAGGAACTGAGGAAGGATAGAAGCTAGTAGTATCAGAAGAGATGAAAAGATAGGTCGAAAAAGAAAGAGACAGAAGCTATGGAGGCAAAGAAAAGTAGATGATCTAGAAGAAGCATGGACAGGTTGATGAGTAGCCAGAAGCACACAACCATAAGCACGTCAATGTGGGTTTCTGTTTCTGGATTAGTTGTTCTGAGGCACGAGAAAGCATACTTCCGTGCTGAAAATGTAGAACGTTGAAGATTCTTGGCTTATTGTTGTGTCTTACGTCTGGTAGTGTAAATACTTTTTGATACTATGGTTGGTGTTACGAACACAAAGATGATGTTTCGAAAGGTCAAATATGTGTTCTTGGTGTTTTGTAGAAGTAAAACTATGATGTATGCACACAGGATGATTATAAACATATAACAACTGAAGTCTTTAAATACACATACGAGCTTGATAAAGCAGAGAGATATGCATGACAGATTTGTCCATACAATCTATCAAACAGCAGTCACATGTCTCTCAGTAAATCCGACTGATACTGAAGCAAGAGCGACATGATGTTAACAGAGAGAATGAGGTAGATTTGGCTGTTGTCTTCATTGATGTGCTTTAGTCCAATAGCAGTTGATTTCTTTATGCATTATACATAGTGAGAAGCGTAAGAACATATTGCCAAAACTATTATTATGTCAACTCACTAAACAACTTAAATCTGAAAAATTTACCTTATCAACTCGCCTGAAATTTTTTATTGTATTTAAAATTTCATCAAAATCACTCAAATAACTTCAAACTCACTTAAATCCTACAAAATAAAATACCCAAAAGATTTTAAGACTCTATCCAATACACCCCCTAAGAAAAAGCTCTGCAAGTCAATTCCCCATGGAAGAAGCTCATGTCCAAGCAGGTCACAAGGCGGGGGATAAAGGTGTTTGCCATAAAAAAATGGCTATGCTAAGCAACAACTGATCAGAGTAAGAATTTTGTCATTTAGTTTTTTTGCTTTCTAAGTGTTTCTATGAATAAAGAATGGACTATACTTCTAAGTTCTAAGGCTTTTTCAGGGGTTTTTTTTGTGTGGCTTGTTATCACTTTCTTATAATAAATAATTGTTCTTGCTGTATTTTGAGGTTATATTTCTATCTTTGCTGCGGATAATGAGACGCTGCCTGGGTATTAGACAGTTCTTTTTGTTCAACTGGTATTAGACTGGTTTATCAGACTATTTTTTTCACAATATCTTTTGTTTAGATGAGAAAATTTTATTTCTTTTTTGAAAGAAAGGGAAAGTTTTATTAGGTGTCAACTCAGAACAAGAATAATGCGGTTAGGGGTGTCAAAATCAGTAAACAACCAAACCAAATAACATTCAAATGGTTTAAGCTTATATGAATCATGGATTAAACCAATCCATGATATGGATTGGGTCAATCCGTAACTCATTCAGTTTATGAATTAATGGTTAGCACATGAAAAACAGTTTTAAAGAAATTTTCTAGGATAGTTTCTTTACCAAAAGAGTCCCAACGGAAGAAATGACCAAAAGAGTTTTCATTAAAGGGTAAAAATAGATTTCTACCCCTAAGGTATAGGAGTGGGGTTTATTAAAAATATATTAAAATTTTCAAAATAAATATTTTAATAGTTTTAAAAGCATTTTTGATTTTTTTTAAAAAATATGTTTTCTAAAAACAAGTGAAAAAAGTTTCGAAACTTTTTTATAAAAATTTGAATTTTAAAACATATAATTCGAAACTATAAAAAATTCAATATTTATTCATATTTGTTTATCTATAAGTAACAGGTAGAAAGTTTTTTTTGCTTCTTTAATGAATTTTTTGGTCATTTTTCTCTGAGAAGTCTTTTGGTGACAAAAACTAAAAATGACTATTTGCGATAATTGCCCATAATTTAATAGTCTAAATTGGTTAGTACGTAAAATACAATTACAGGTTTGGTTGAATACATGATTTTTTATTTTGAGAACCCGATTTTACGGTTTTGGTGGAAAAAAAATTTAGGGCGAGAAAACACAATTTACGGTTTTGTTGGAAAAACATGATTTGTATTTTTTTTGTGAAAAACACGATTTTGTGATTTTGACGGAAAACATGATTTTTTGTTTTGGCAGAAAAACATAACTTTGCCAGTTTTAGCAAAAAAATTAATTTTATGCGTTTTGGTGGGAAACACGATTTTATGGTTTTGCTGGGAAACTCGTTGTTACATTTTTGCGGAAAACATGATTTGCGGTTTTGATTAGAAAACTCAATTTTATGATTTGGCGGGAAAACACAATTTTTGGTGTTGTGAGAAACATAATTTTTAGGAGGAAAACTCAATTTATATGGTTTGGCGAAAAAACTCAATTTTACGGTTTATCAAGGAAACACGATTTTGAGGTTGTGGGGAAACATGATGTGTTTTTGCAAGAAAACTCAATTTTACGATTTTAGTGGGGAACTCAATTTTACGCTTTTGGCAGAAAACATGATTTGTGGTATGGCGGAAAAAAACTCAATTTGGTTTTGGCGAGAAACACGATTTTACGCTTTTTAGCAGAAAAACTTAATTTTTGCAGTTTTGGCAAAAATACGATTTTATTGGAAAAACATGATTTAATGATGTTGGAGAGACAACATAATTTAACGTTTTGGAGGACAAACAAAAAATTTACGGTTTGGCACGGAAACATGATTTTACGGTTTGGTATGAAAACCAGTTTACGATTTTGGTGGAAAAACACGATTTACGCTTTTAGCAGGAAAATACGATATATGGTTTTGATGGGAAAAACATGATTTTACGCTTTTAGCAGGACAAATCCGGCCCTGACACCATGCATTAGAAGTTGGTGCTTCGGCTCAAAATTATATATATATATATATATTATATATATATTATCAGTTTTTCCGACCTTTTATGACAAAATTCCCCTGTAGCATAATGTATTGGTGTGATGGTGAATGTAGGTAAATGTAGCCAGTTTGAACCTTGAATCGTACAAAATCTTTTAAATTTGAAAAGTATATTATCACGCAATAATTTTTGTCGGGCTATGGCCCTCATATTCAATGGCCGGTTATGATGGGAAAATAGATTTTACAGTTTTAGCAGAAAACATATCTTTTGTGATTTTTGCGAAAATGTTAATTTAACCATTTGCGGAAAACACAATTTTGCAGTTTGGCGAGAACAATGATTTTATCGTTTCAGTGAAATGAGATTTGATAGTTTTGATGGAAAATCAATGCCTCCCGAAAATAAACATTTGATATGGCAAATGATGAATATATGCTGTCACATGGATTTAACACGACATCATATGCGTTGTGACATCATTGCCCCATATGTGGAAACATGATGAAACTGTAACCATGCTATCTTTGAATGTCTACTGTGCAAGCTTGGGCTTTAGCCTCGACAACCTCGTGTTCATGAATCTTCCTACGCCAATGTCTACACAAATTTGGATTATCTTTTCTGGAGGAAAGTGAAATTGAAGATCCAGATCTAGACATGGATCTTATCCATGGATTATCTGGTATCTATGGAAAGCAAGAAATGATAAGCGCTTCAAAGAATATCTAGAGATCCATTAAAGTTAATTCGTCATGCAGAAATGAATGCAAAGTCTGGTTTGAGGCAAACTCAACAGTGATGATTCAGTGATCCAACAAACAAATATAGAAGTCTCAAACTTGCATAATATTTGTCTGTCGATGATCGTGGACCTCTGAGTCGCAATTTAGTGGATATGGATGAGGTAGTAGATAGATGAACAGAAAGACCAACTCCTAGGGTTGAGAACAAAGAAAATCGTATGTGTTCTTTACACTCAGAACTAAAGCTTAATCTTGGGCGATGACGCAATGCTGCAACATACGAACTAACAATAAATTTCGGAACAGACTGTAAGAAACTCACAGCGATGATACAACCCCACAAGTTTGGCCTAGATTTGTCGACGAAATGGCGAGAGTATCTTACTATGAAGAGTCGATTACAAAAATTCAAGATTTGCCACATACCAAGACTGCTCAAGTTGGACAGCGATGGATTGCTAGGACTGCACGATCTTTCTTATCGTTCATTGTTGTTTATTGGTTGTTCTATTCCAGTCTGGATTCCTGGACCACCTCATGTTCTTGATTAATAGAATGACCTTCTGATGTCAAAAAAAAACCTAACAACTAAACATAATTTTATATATTTTACTTTTAAGTGAATGTAATAAACACAACTAAACATAAAATGAAAGAACATAAATTTCAGTACATAACATCAAAGCAAATAGTTACCTAGTATATACTATATTATAATATATATATATATATTAGTTACATTTTTTACATTTTTATTTTGAACTTTGCTTTACGTTTAATATGAGACGATAATGATTAGTATCAAATGATATTATTTATATTTTTTATATAAATTATATGTTGTAACTGAATTAGAATAGGGTTTTTAGTAATTAAACCCCTAACTAAAGATAAATCGTAAAATAAACCCTCAATAAAAATCCTACATATAAACCTCAACTTAATTATGTTAATCTATACCCTCCATCTATGTATAGCTGACGAAATGTGACATATTTAACGGTTTATAAGTTGAGGTTTATAATGTTGAAAACTTTGTTAAGGTTTTTTTTTACGATTCAAAAATAATTGAAGTTTTTCACTAAGAATCATTAAATATTTTAAATCCTTATTTCACTTAGAGTTGTTTTAAATTGATTTATAAGCTCTTAAAAACTAGATCTCTATACTGAGTTTATTATATAACTAATTGTAAATCTAAAATTAATAATTAAAACACTACTTAAAACTTAATATAAATTAAAATAATAAATTATGGATTTTTAGTAATAAACTCCTCAATAGATAAATGCAAATAATATGAAGAAACCTCAACATTAATTTCGTAAACATCTGTTACGCTCGTCTAAAATATTGTGAAGGAGATGACATATGTTAATGGTTTATAAGTGAGGTTATAATGTTAAAACCTTAGTTGAGGATTTTCTTCCGATTTAAAATAGTTGAGAGATTTTAGCATTAAAATCATAAATGTTTTAATTATTTATTATCATTTAGCCATTGTTTAAAATTGATTATAAGCCTACTAAATAATTATAATCCTATTCACATTTATCAATCATGACAAATTTATAAGCTTCATAAATATTTAATAATTTTATAAATGATTAATAAGACTCATAATAAATTATCATTGACACTAAGTGAAAGATTGACTTCACGAATTATTATTCGACAATACTAACACTAATATAACTTAAATTTTTGAAATTGTTGTATTGACATGGCGATATAGAACAAGATTCATAATACCATTGTCAAATAACAAATGAATTAATATTTGAAGTTATATTAGTTTAAAGTAGGTTGTAATTATGTTATTTATGAGTACAATACTTATATAGTAAGTCAAGTATAGAGATTTATAAACTAGTTTTAAAAGTATAAATAATAAAACAATGTTAGTGATAATAAGATTTTAAAGTATTTATGATTTTTAGTGATAAAAACCCTCAATTATTTTGACTACTAACTATGTTTTCAATAAACTTATAAACATTAAATATGGCGTTTTAGTAATTAAACCATCACTAAAGATGAATCGTAAATAAAAGTTTTTAGTAATAAACATCAACTAAAAATGAATCGTAAATAATATTGACTAAAATCTTACAAAGAAACCTCGAGTATTCGTTAGCATATTTACTCCTGCAAATACTGTAATGAGGTGAATATGTTAATGATTTATAAGTTGAGGGTTACAATGTGAAAAATTAGTTGAGGGTTTCTTGTGATCAAAAATAGTTGAGGAGTTTTATCACTAAAAATTATTTAATGTTTCAAAATCTTTATTTATACATTGTTTAAAATTAGTTTATAGCTTTTAAACTAATCATAATCTTATACATATTTTATTATAATATAATTTGTAAATCCTAATCAATATTTCAACACTACTTAAACTTAATATAACTAGAATATTAATTATTTGATATTTGACCAGGATAATATAGATTTTTTTGTAATCATCATTTTCAAATACAAAAAATTTAAAAATTAGGTATATTAGTTCTAGTTACTGTTGACGATAATTAATTCATGAAGTCAACCTCTTGTTTAAAGTATGCCAGCCATCTTCTTTTTCTATTTCTATTATTTTGATTTCGGGTCATACTTTCCACTTGTCCAGGAAAATAATACATGATTATATTCTCTTTCCAAATTTTATTAATCATTATGCTGTACTTTGTCCTATTGATTAATAAAATAATATATTTAATATATTATTTTTGATTTATGAAGCATCATTAATTATTTGTAAAAATATTAATTTTTTAAAACTTTAAATTTATGGTAAAATTGATAAAATAAAGTAGAAGGATCTATAGATTAGGTTTAAAGTGTTATAATCAATTTTAAAACAATGCATAAATGATAATAAAGATTTAAAACTTGATGATTTTAGTGATTAAACCCTCACTATTTTGAATGTTAAGAAAACCCCTCCATAAGTATATAAATTGTAAACCTCATTATAACCTTAATATATGTACCATTCAACTAGTAATTAACATTGTAAACCCTCAACTTATAAACCGTTAACATATGTACATCCGTCATGGTAATTTAGACAGAGGTAACAAATATTACGAATATTAAGTTGAGGGTTTTTTATAAGATTTTTAGTTGAGAGTTTATTTACGATTCATCTTTAGTTGAGGGATTTAATTACTAAAAACCCGAAAACAAATTATTAACTAAAAATCTACGAATAACCCCTCAACTTTAATTTCGTTAGCAGTTAGCGTAGATTACTCCCTTCATAATACGTCACGGAGGTGACATATGTAACGGTTTATAATGTGAGGATTTACAATGTTGAAAATTAATTGAGGTTTTCTGCGATCAAAAAATAGTTGAGGGTTTCATCACTAAAAATCATTTAATGTATTTATTTGATACATTGTTTAAAATTAATTATAAGCGTTAAACTAATTTATAAATATTTATAGATACTTGTATTATAATATATTTTTAATCCTAAAATTATAATTTTCAACACTACTGAAACTTAAATAATTAACGATATTAAATTATGATATTTCACCAGTGATATAAGAAATTTTGTGTTATATCGTCATTGTCATACAAACAATTTTAAAATTTAAGTTATATTAGGCTTAGTTAGTGTTTGACGATAATTAATTCATGAAGTCAATCTCTTTATTTAGAGTATGACACAATTTTCTATTCTATCTATTATTTTAATTTTCGGTCATATTTTCCACTTGTCTAGGAAAATAATACATGATTCTTCTTCTTTTCTTTTTTAAAATCATATGTTGTAATTTTGCCATAATGAATTATAAAATAATATTTTAATATATTATCTGATATTATGAAGATCATTATTATTGTAAAAATATTAAAATCTTTATAATTTATAAATTGATTATAAATGATAAAATAAAGTATAAGGATATATAGATTATGTTAAAGTTATAATCATTTTAAATGCATAAATGATAATAAGATTTTAAATATATGAATGATTAATGATTAAAAACCCTCAACTATTTTTGAATCTAAGAAAACTCCTCAACTAAGTATTTAACACTGTAACTTCACTTATAAACCCTAGCATATATCACCTCACTAGTATTTAATATTGTAGATCTCAATATAAAACGTTAACATATGTCATTTTCCGTATGTAATTTAGACGAGGGTAACAAATATTAACGAAATAAATTGAGGGTTTGTTTGTAAGATTTTTAGTTAGAGTTTATTTTACGATCATTTAGTTGAGGGTTTGATTACTAAAACCCTTAAAATATGTCATCTCCGTATATTAGAAGAGGTAATAGATGT
Organism: Moricandia arvensis; assembly: GCA_905132765.1. Lineage (NCBI taxonomy): Eukaryota > Viridiplantae > Streptophyta > Magnoliopsida > Brassicales > Brassicaceae > Moricandia > Moricandia arvensis. Next base: position 9,444 of record CAJHQP010007360.1, read on the forward strand.
TAACAAAATTAAAGTTGAGATTTATTTCGTAAATTTTTAGTTGATAGTTTATTTTACAATTAATTTTAGTTGATGAGTTTAATTACTAAAACTCCTTAAATTATTGATATTAGACAATGGTATACAAAAATATTGTGTCTTATATAGTCACTGTCAAATACGACTAATTTAAAAATTTAAACTATATTAAGTATTAAATACTGTGGGTGATAATTTAATGTGTGAAGTCAACCTTTCCACTAATGTGATGATAATTTATTATGAAGTCTTACTAATATTATAAAAAGTATTAAAATATTATGAAGCTTAAAAATCTGTCACAGAATGATAAGTCATGAATAATGTCATAATTAGTTTAAGGCTTAAATTAATTTTAACATGCCTAAATTATAATAAATATCTAAAATAATGAGTTTTAGTGCTAAAATCCTCAACTATTTTTGAACCGAAAAAACTCTTCACTAATTTTAACATTATAAATCTCAACTTTTAAAATTAACATATGTCACCTCCGTCACAATATTTTAGACGGAAAGTAAACATATGTTAACGAAATTAACTTGAAGGTTATTCATAGTATTTATTGAGAGTTTATTTACGATCTAATATATAAAACAGAGTTCTATTTTATCTACTTATAAGTAGTATAGGTTGGACATTACATTTATTCTTATTAATTCTTTACACAACCTAATTATTATTATAATATATATTATATTAACAATTAATTATCTAATACTCAAATAAGATATCTAAAGATATCTAATTATTTTTCTTAAGACTAGATTTTAATAATATATTTTAATAATCTTTAATTTGAAATGTAATTATACATTGTTTTAATAATAAAGCATATTAATATTACTATATTTAAAAATGAAAATTATTCATATTCATTTATATAATAAAAATCTAAATATTTATATATAAATAATTTATATTCATAATTAAATATACACAAGTAATAAATATAAAGTACTTAATTCATTAATTAACTATTTATATGTTATAAAATAACAGAATAAATTATATTTATGAATTTACAACATACTTCAACTTATTAAAAATATTAAAATATTATATGTGAACTAATAAATTATTTCATAACTTAATATACATATTAAATTAAATATTAAAAGTAATTGATATATTTCTCATGTATGAGACGAGTATAATAAAATAGTTAATTTGTATAATAATGTTGACAAAAAATATAATAATAAATAAAATTTTATGAATATTAAAAATTAAAAATTGTATTATAATATATGAGTAGGTTATATAACTTATTATCTTATTTTCATAAATTATATTAATGTAAATTTTAATTTATTACATATATTTCAAAACAAAATGTTTTAATAAAAGATACACATGTATAAAGATTTCTAATTTTGAGTAAATAAATATTTGAATAAAAATTTATCTCGCTTTAAAAAGTATGGGTCAAAATCTAACAATAAACATTAATATTTCATCAAAATCTAATAAGAACATTAAAATGCAGGTGAAAATCTAATAATAAACATTAATATTTGATCAAAATCTATAAGAACATTAAATGCAGGTCGAAATACATCTCACATTCATGTATCTATTTCTAATTTAGTATGTATCTTCTCGAATATTATCCATTACGCTTACAATAAAATGATAAATTAGTTTGACTAATTTTTGTAAAACAAGAGATAACATTCATAATATATATCCACCATTCATCTAAACATTCATAAATTAGAATACTTTAAATATGAAAATTTAAGTCAAATTGTATTACATAGTGGCACCATAGGTTCAACCAGTAGTTGGATCCAAATTTTAGCGTATTTATGGATTTTATAAAAATTTAAATAACGAGTTTAAAGAAAAAATAAACCGGACTCCATATAAATCATCAGTTAGTCAGTTTTAAACCGCGTGTCCGGATCGTGACCCGAACACTGGATATAACACTCCATTTGTAACATTTAAATGTAATATATAATCAAAAATAATAATTTATTTCATATAATTTGGTTTGTGTCGAAAATATCTCGCGCTTTGAATGCGTGGATCAAATCTAGTTTATCTTGATTGAAGAGGTTCAATACTAAAAATCCTTTAAATAATATTAAAAACTCACCTGGATTAAACCGAAGTAACACAAACAAAATCAATAAATCAAACCGAATACATATCAAAACCGACTAAGCCAAATCGAACACACACAAACTAAACTAAACTGAATCAAACTGACACAATCAAACTAAACAAATTTGAGTTCACTTTGTTAACCCTTACTTAAACCAAATAAACCAAATCGAAACCCTTAATTAAATGCCCACCCCTACATTGGCCTTTTCTCGAGAAGGAAAAGTAACGGTTGAAGAAATTAATGTGATACGGAATACATTGATTCGTTTTGGTGTAAATTTATCCTATATGTTAATTATTGACAAAGGACGAAATTGTTTGTAACTGACGAACTATAAACATTAAAGGAAAGTCTGAAAGAGACGAAATCAACTTTGGAATCTCATTTATAAATTAGACAAAAAGACAAGAAAGATGTACATTCGGTGGAGCTTTCCCATACAATAGAAAAGCAAAGTCTCGAAATCCATGAACTGAATCATATCAACCCTATAATAGATGTACCTATATATGATGACTATGGATGATGTCTTATGATCTTATACTCACTATACTCTATATATTTTCAAAGCATGTGGCCAAGAAATTGGTTCGATCATTCATAAAAAAGCATACACTATAACAGATCAAACTTGATTAACAACTGAAACAAATATTAACTAGTATTAGGGTGTGTTTAATACATGGAAGGGGACATTTGCCACCCATTTCAGCAATGAACAGTAAAACTGACATTACGTTTCCTAGTGTATAATTTTTTGTCAATGTTTCTTGAAGTTTCAATTTGAACCGCTCTTTAATCTCTCATTATTCACTATGTTTCCAGTTATCTAACCACAATCCCATAAAACATATCATTTTTTGTTGATTCTAAAGTTATTGATTTGCTAATTTGGAAGCGAATTTAGAGAGTTTGTACATTTTGAAAATCTATAACAAGTAATTACTATATATGACTTATGAGAAGTCAAAGGGATATATGTAGTATTCTTCAGATCTTGTTTCAATGAGTTAAAAGGTTATGATACACCTCCATTACACTAACTTTAGTGGATTATAAATCATTAATATTAAATGTTTGATAACAAATGACATATATTAGAATTATAAATCATTATACAATATAACTAATTTGAGTGAGAATTGAAAATATTATAAACAATACACTAGCTCTAAGAATTCTAAGAATCCTTATAAATTCAATTCCACTACAACCTAAGACTCTAAAGAATACAACTTAGCTTTGCTCAGCGCAGTATAGTACGTTAGCCACAGTTCTGTTATTAGCATAAAAACGCATGGAATTCAATTCATCGCAGTCGTGTTGTTTTAAATGAACATTTTATTTGGGCATATTTTCGGTTATATCTAAAACTTAGAAGCCAAAAGTAGTTTCAGTTGCAGGAAGCGACTACACCCACAAATCTCTACCCTATATAGAGTCTCGAAGAGATATATTATTTCAACTTTCGAAAACACCTAAACTATTATAATAAAACTACATAAGCCAGAAAGTCTTTTCTTATACAATAATAGCTGCAGAGAAGAACTTGGAAGTCTCTCTTGAGATTCCGCAAACAGTAAATAGTGATTTCCATCTCATTTGCTATGAGTTGGACCGAATTAGAGTGATATAGTCATGTAAATAATTATATATTCAATGAAAACAACTAAAACATCGGATGCATATATATGCACAAACCACATAAGAGTAGAAATAAAAATCAGATGAACAGAAATATATCCACATGAAAGAGATAATCTTACAAATTAGATATAGAAACACAGATTTCTTGAGAAATTCAAACCACTGAGTACAGAAAAAGGATCTACTGCTGAAGGTTGAGCATACGAATTAAAAGAAACAAAGAAATTAGGTTTAAGAGCCGACAGTCAACGGGTGAAACTGCGTAGCATGATTCTAGTCGACACTCATCCTCATTTTCCATTCGTCAAGACAAACAACAGAGAAGAAGTTAAGTAGATTTCATAGCTGCAGCTCATCAGATGCCGGTGCGCCATACACTTCATCTCATAGAGGAGAGCAGCGAAGAGAGAGGAGAGAGAGATCATTTGCTGAGCTAGCGGTTTCTTAGTGTAACTAGCGTCTCATACAATGAAGAAGAGACGGTCTTTATAGAGAGAGAAGAGAGCAGAGGTCACGCAAGCGTTGTTGGGTCGTGGAAAGAGATTAAATATGTTAGAGGTTGACATACATTTAAAGCGACAAGTATGAATGGGTCGAAAATGAAACGAATAAGGGATAAGAACGAGTGAAAACAAAAGGCGTTAAAGAAAAGTGGTCCAAAGTAGAACGTGAATAAGATTGAATAATGTCACGCCAATTCACTTCTTCTTTCTTACAGAGACTAGTTAGTTTTGTGTGTTGTGTTTGCTTCCTTCTGAAACTAATTAATTACTTCTACATTTTGATGGAGACCTTTTCCTTTCTTTTCAAATTTTTAAAAGGTTTATTTTCTTAAATTGATTAATGAGATTAGTGGATGACAAAAAAGATTTATTAATCGATATTCCGTGAAATTTCTACCAATTTGACTGAGTAAGTGATGATTTATATTCTGTTGTTATATTTTTATAAAAACCTACTGTTGAATCGGATGTATAGACGCTGATTATGAAGTTAATTTATCCGATTTCACCCGCAAATTCAATCGCTTACCCGATTAATTAGTCAGTCACTTACAAATTTCCAAGTATATGATTATTGAGAAATCTGGAAGGTTTGTCTATTATGAGTTCGAAATGTATGTATATATATACTTTTATGAAACATGTGAGTAGATAATATTTCAGAACTAAGGACTATATATTCACTGTCGAGAGAAAAAAAAAAGAAAGAAAAAAGTTTAATTATTCTTCGAGAAATACCCTAGGATAATCTAAAAAAGTTTTTATCACAAAAATAACTCTCAAGAACAAAAATGACAAATCTAGCCTTTTTTATTTTCAAAAATTAATTTTTATTTATTTTTTTCAATTGAACTCACCCCCAAAACCACCCCATAACTCTAAACCCTAAGTTAGATTAGTTAACCCAGGGTTAACAAAATGACTAATATACATTTATACCCTTGGGTTAACTAATCTAGACTTAGGGTTTAGAGTTATGGGGTGGGATTTTGGGGATGAGGTTTAAAATTGAAAAAAAATAAAATAAAATTATTTTTTAAAATAAAAAAAAGGTTAAATTTTGTCATTTTTGTTTTTTGAGGGTTATTTTTGTGATAAAAACTTCAAAAATGGTTATTTAGGAGATTTTCCCTTATTCTTTCCTCATTAAAAGAAAAATTGTTTTCCTCTTGGCATACTCCCACTGCTTATATATACTTTATTTGACTCATGATGAAGTTTTACATATATTATTTTTAAATATTCCAACGTCGGGACATACATGCATCTTTACGATTTATCTTCAATATATTATATATTATATAATTAAGAAACAGTGGCTTTAATTAAGACCTAAGCCTTGAAAAAGTGAAGTTAACACATGCAAAAAGTATAACCTACGGAAATCTTAGGCTATATAATATGCTTTGGCCTGCTTCTATATAAGCTTATTGTGCATGGTTAGCGAGTGCTACTTTATACTCGCTCTCACTAGCAAACATAATTATTAACATTATATTGTATATATATATATATATCTCATTGCTATTTTGTGCCTGTCTAATGCTCATTGTAGACTTAACTAACCAATATATTTTAAAGAAGAGATTCACATATGTTTTTTCAACATTAGAGAAAATGTCATTAAATTCTCCACTTGTGATGCTGGTGTTTTAAAATGATCGCACCAATATCGCATTTTTTACAGTTGAATTTAAGGCTCTTTGAATGCTAAAATGCATATGTGAGAGACGAGTATTCTAGAAGTCTCAGTGATTTAACTTATCAGAAAAACCATGCCGTATTGAATCGTAACTAGAACTGCTACATGTGAGATCTAATTGACTGATGGCAGAATCCAGTGCATGTGAGATATTCACAGTGCATCGCATTTGTAAGTGCATTAGATGTCTAAGTGCATCCATATATTTATTCACTCAAATGCCCAGTCGTCAGTCTTGTCATCGGAAATAGAATTAGTAAGTTTCTGATAAGTAGTAGACAGCTCGTATGAATTCAGTCGTACCGAGATACATCTATACATGTGTCTGCGTCGCGGCATAGGACCATGCTGTACAGTAACAGGATGTGTTCTGTAATCTACCACAGGTCAATTTACCTGGGTAATAGCTATGATGTTTAGAGCAACTTATTGATGAATGATATGTGTACAGAACGATGTAATAATAGACGTATGTTAAACTGGTATATACAGTGAATGAATAGACAACTTCACTAAAAAAGCATTGCCTTAGCACTAACAATACGGATAAATACCCATTTCTATGCAAAAAATACCAAAACTTGATAGGGTCTGGGCAGCTGCTGGCGTCTGTGACAGCTACGCGATATGCAAGGCTATTGAAAATTATTCGATATGTACAATCTTTGATAACGAACTTGTTGTATCTTGGCGTGCAGATATTAAAGGCAGAAACCTCATTATTATGTAAATATGGAAGTCTTTCCATTGGTCCTTTTAGTTTGGTACAAACATATAAGTCAACACACTAATTGCAAAGAATGATATGTAAAAGTCTACTCCAAATCAGCTTCACTGCTGCTGAAGCAAACTTAATTCCAAGTTACGTATTATATGTCCCCGACCTACTGGAAAGTTTCAATCTTTAAATTTAGCTTATCAAATAAACAACACTTCCAGTTCGAGCGACGAGAAGAAAATCAGCCGCTGAAGTTTGTCCTTCATGCCTTGCACTCTTGGCGATGCTGTGAAGTGATGCTACATCTTTAGATGTATACATATGCAACTTAGACAGTACTTGATCACACACATGCGAGCTCGAACTTATCGCTTACGTTGGATCATCTATCAACTTCATTAACTGTAGCTGTGTGTGTCTTTAAAACTGCATATTTGTTCAAGCGAAAAAGATATTAGATGCTAAATGTTGACCTCACTAACTTTGCATTCAAAGTCAGTAAAAGTGTCATATCTGCAACCTTTCACCAACGTTGTATCGGATGCACCTAATCATCTTTGATTGCAACAAAATGTATGTAAAAAATCATCAAAGTACTACCATCTTTACACTTGTATTACTTTTCTTGAATTATATCAGAAATCATTCTAACAAAGATATAGTATCTGAGTCAGCATCCACAGATTTGCGTTTGCAAGACGACTTTATATGCGTACCTTACAGACACGTACGAATACTATTCACTACACTATTCTGGAGTGTTTGGCTTTGTATTAACTACGAAAGTGTGTAGTTGCTATTATTATGCAGCACGTTAATTAATCAGTCGCGCTATATTCTCAAAACTACAACATTTGTTTGATAATAACCACAAAGTCCTTAATATCTTCTTGAACTTGTATACTAGGCTGTCACTGATGCGGTTGAAACTCACAAACTAGATAGAATGAGGACCCGCGTATGTTCTTTATTTTGTTTGATTATATGAGACTATACATATAGTATCACCAAAAATTTATTAGATTAGATCTTCACAGTAATTAGACGTATGAGCTTATAATATACGATAATGTTTCTGGCCTCTCATATTTACCCTTGCTCGTTACGTCGACAAATGAACTTCTAACGCATAGTCGTACGAAACTTAGACAAATATATTTTGACACAAAATATAAAACAGAATAAAATATATATACAATTTTTAAGAAATGTGAATATAAATTATACTTCAAATATAATTTGTATGTATAAAAATATTTAACATATATAAATAGTTTCAATAAAAAGTTAAAATATGTTTGACTATATAAGATGACAAATTTAAGATTATTTTGGCAACTAATCTAATAACAATAATCATTAATACATTAGATAAGTATATAAATAATAACATTAATATATTATATATATATATATATATAATTATATAAAATATTTTAATTTGTAATACCAATATTTAAAACCCATTTATTATGTGATCGAACTATATAAATCCGCATAAAAATTGTATAACATTAAAACAGTATAGTTGATTACCATATCCCTTACTTATAATAGAGATTTTAGCAGAGTAACCTTATTAGTAAATTATTTACATTCATGCATTTGACGAGGTGTCACTCTCATAATAACTCTCAGCCCATATAATTAATTACCCTTTATTTACTAGACTATTACATAATATGCCATTGACATTAACCTACACATAATCATTGTCTCCTTTCAAATATATGTTACATATTTTTATACATATTTTAAATGATTGTACTAGAAACATTTACTCTAAGCCTAGGATTTAAGAAACACGTACATATAAGAAATTAATATAGAACACCTATTGACCCCATATTTGAATAATAAACTATTTTTATTCACATACGAAAGCATATATTTTGTGCATGATTTATACAAATTGATTTTTTTGTTCTATTTTCTTTGACCACCTTGACAATGTAGAACTCTTTGTAATGGTCTTTGACTTCTCCATTTGATAATTTGTATTGAAGTGACACGAACACAAGAATTTATATAAACAAATAACCTGTTGTAAATGTAGGCACATTAAAACCATATTTTTGGCCACCTTGAAACATTTTATTGACATACTGAAACTATTTATATTGGTCACATAAACATTATCTGACAAATTGAATTACATATGCTTAAAGTGGTTATATATCACCTCACTCTGCCATATATTTCCTGGAAGACCACAGTATTGTCCTTAAACTAAATTCATACAACTTTTGTGCTATTGGGTGAGTCATTTTAATCTTTCCTCATAGGTAACCAGATAACATATCTAATGTAAACTTAAATTAGCTAATTATATGTCAAAAATTATACCATATAAAAATATTATTACACAAAATTGTTATAATTTATGACTTATGATACATATATGTAAAAATATCTCATTTTTTAATTTACAGTTATATAAGGTTTTTAATATATCGTCAAATTTATTGCAGTTCCTAAACTAATGTGTTATATATATCATGATTTTTGTATAGATAATGAATACACAGTCACAAATTTATCTATATTAGTTTAAATAGAATAAAAATTATATTTAGTGTTGAACTAGAGTTTATAATTAAAAACAAATTTGAGTCCATCATTTTAGCACCAAAACTGGTATATTAATCATGAGATTTATTATGTATTGTAAAATTAATATTCGAACATAAATCTTCTATAAATTTTCTCATCCTGCGCGTTCTATCTAGTAGTGGTTAAGCGCCACCTAAGCAACGTCTATACCATATTTTACAACATTGATAACAAACTAATATGTAAATAATTAGAATTGCATTAAATACTATATTATTCACTGTGTATATGTGGAATAAACCATTTAGCTCCATTTCTATTTAAAAATATCAAACAATTGAGATTTCTTCAAAAAAGATTTCCGGCGTGGACGGCGTGGGTTTTTTGGTTGCCGAATGGGATTGTGTCTTCTTTGGTGATTGATTGGGTTTTTGTCAAAGATTTGTGTTTGCTAGCCCTTTTTTGGAACCCCTTCTTTTCATACTTTTTTCTATAAAAGGAGAGGCAAGGTGAAGCTTTAGGATCATCTCAAAATCACAGAGAGATTGGATGTTGATGGAAGATAAGAAGGGTAATTACGTGAGAGTTAACGAAATATATAGTAAAAAAAAGTTTGATCTTTTCTATTATTTTCGTGGTATTAATTTCCTTACGGGTATTTTTGGGATTTTGGTTTTTTTTTGGGTTGAGAGAGGGGTTAAGGATTAGTTGGCTATGTAGAGTTTTTGGATTATTTTTTGCTGCTTGTTGCTTGTTATAACGAGGAATAAGGGTTTATTTTCTATGTCAGTTTTTCTCCGTATATAGATTAAGAGCAGGGTTTTTTGTTACTCTATTTAGGTTTTGGCCTTCGGAATAAATTCTTTATCTTCTGTTCTGCGTTTGGGCGGTTTTCCTTTTGGGTTTTCCCACCACGTTAGAATCGGTGGTTGCGGGGATTTATTGCAGTTATTTTTTTCTCAGGAAGTTATTAGGCTGTGCGAGCTTTTTTGCTGCTCTAGTTCCTATTTGGGTGGAGTTTTTCTTTTCTCACAGTAAATTATGATCAGTTATTGGTGTATTTGTTACTTGTACGTAGTAGAGCATGCGCGGTATGTTTTAGGCTTGAAACCGGAGATCTGTTTGGGTGGGTTTGGATGCGGATGCTGTGTTGGTGGGTAGATGCATGTTTATGTGGCAGGGTCTTCTTTTAATGTCTAGAGATCCCTAAAAATTATTAAGTAACCAAATTTGTGGGTTCAGTGAAGTTATTTAGGGACCGTTCTCTGTAGAGCGATTTTTTCTTAATCCTGAACTTATGCATTCTTCCCATGATATGTTCTTAAGACTTGTTTTTTTCAAAACTAAAAAAAATAAAGTTTAGAGGCACACTTCTTTGTCTTGCGCCGACTACTTTTGGCAGTCGGGCCGGTTGATTACTTTGTGGTAAAGAGTCGCCTCTTAATATTGTGATGTTTGTATACCAAGACTTTTAATATTCACGAGGTGGTTATTTTATCAATTCAGGCTAAAGATATAAATTGGTTAGTATCTTTCTTCTTGTACTTGAATTCTTCTTTTGACGGATTTGTTTTTTTTTTTTTTTTTTTTTTTTTTTTTTTTTTTTTTATTCTTATTTTCTTTCTCTTTTCTAGACACATATCCTTTTTTCTTCCTTTTTCTGGAATATTTTTCTATGATTGGTTCGAAGATACTTACGACGAAATTCCGAGGTATTATTCTAATATTCTCACAGTAATATAATTCATGTTTTCTGGTTTTTTTCTCGTGATTTCAGTCGGAAAATATTTCCGCCTTACGAAATTCCGCAGGAAACAATTATTTCGTCGGTATATTTTTTACTATCTTTATATTTGAAAATTCCGCAGACTTTAAATTTTCGTTCGGTATATTTTTTTTTTTTCTTTTTTTTTTTTAAGATAACGAGAAATTCGGTATGAAATAAGAGTTAGTTCTCGGAATTCTTCGAACATACTAGTATCATTTGGTATTTGGGGTTTAGGTTTGGGATATACATTTCGTCGGAATTTCCTCGAAATTACGAGGAATTCTGACGAAATGGTTTGGGGCAACATTTCGTCGGAATTTCTCGTATTTTTCAAGGAAATTCCGAGGAACTGGTCCGGGTCTCTCGAATTTCCTCGGAAATACGAGGAAATTCCGATGAAAAGTGATATTTTGAATCGAAAACATCGTTTAACGGTTAGAAATGAAAACATACACCAAAAAACTTTCCTAAGTGTCTTAAATTGATTTCAGGTCCAAATATTAGTTTATTTTCAATTAATAAACACTTTTCCGATTGTATGAACGAAATTCATACACTTCAAAAGAAATACTTTATACAGTTTAATAAACGGGAAGGGCAATACTTGTAATCGATTTCGATTTTTTGTAATTTAATGGTTTATCCACATCTTTAGATAGAATTCTCAACGTTATGCATTGGACAACTTTGAAATTGTGTAAGAAATGAACTAGGGTTCACAAATTTGATGATTCCAAACCTCAAAGCATGTTTTCCTCGGAATTTCCTCGGAATATTCCGAGGAAATTCCGACGAAAAGGAAGTATGAATTATCTAATAATGGGACTTGCGGAGCATATTCCTTTTCCTTGGAATTTCCTCGAATTCCGAGGAAATTCCGAGGAAAAGGAATATGCTCTGCAACAGATTATGATATTTTTTTCCGATTTATGGCTTTTCGAGGAAATTCCGACGAATGTTTTACTATTCGTCGAATTTCCTCGGAAATTTCATTACCCGGGAAATGGAACCGCCAAAAAATTTCGCGAAAATCAAGTTTACAAATTCCGAGGAAATTCGGACGACCCTTTTCCTCGGAAATTTTCGTTTCTATTTACCCGAAACCTTTCTTCTTCCCCATTTCTCTTATCTCTCTCTTGATTTCCGGCGAAGCTCTTCTCATTTCCTCCATTATTTCCGGTCTATCTTCCCATTTCTCCCCAAAACATATCCTAAACATGTAAGATCATTATTCCACTCTTTTTGATTCTTTTTGTTAAGTTTTTGAATGAATTTGATGATTTTAGGTTTGGTAGATTGTTGTTTTTGGATTTAGGATTGTTAAGATTTAGAATTGTTAGGATTTAGTATTGTTAGGATTTAGGATTGTTAGGATTGTTAGGATTTAGGATTATATTGTTAGGATTGTTTGGATTTAGGATTGTTAGGTTTATAAATCTATTTTTAGATTTATAAAAACGTTTAAAACATTTTTTAATATTTATAAAACATTATTAATATTTATAAAACATTTTTAATATTTATAAAATGTTTTTTATATTTATTATTGTTTTTAATATATATAAACATTTTTTATATTATAAAACGTTTTTATATTTATAAAAGGTTTTTTATATTTATAAAACGTTTTTAATATTTATAAAAGGTTTTTATATTTATAAAACGTTTTTAATATTTATAAAAGGTTTTTTCTATTTATAAAATGTTTTTATATATATAAAACATTTTTTATATTATAAAACGTTTTTAATATTTATAAAAGGTTTTTTATATTTATAAAAGGTTTTTTATATTTATAAAACGTTTTTAATATTTGTAAAAGGTTTTTTATATTTATAAAAGGTTTTTTATATTTATAAAACGTTTTTAATATTTATAAAAGGTTTTTTATATTTATAAAGGTTTTTATATTTATAAAAGGTTTTTTATATTTATAAAACTTTTTTTAATATTTATAAAATGTTTTTAATATTTATAAAAGGTTTTTTATATTTATAAAACGTTTTTAATATTTATAAAAGGTTTTTTATATTTATAAAATGTTTTTAATATATATAAAACATTTTTTCTATTTATAAAACGTTTTTAATATTTATAAAAGGTTTTTTATATTTATAAAAGGTTTTTTATATTTATAAAACGTTTTTAATATTTATAAAAGGTTTTTTATATTTATAAAGGGTTTTTTATATTTATAAAAGGTTTTTTATATTTATAAAATGTTTTTAATATTAATAAAATGTTTTTAATATTTATAAAGGATTTTTTATATTTATAAAACGTTTTTAATATTTATAAAATGTTTTTAATATTTATAAAAAGTTTTTTATAGTTATAAAATGATTTTTATATTTATTGTTAAAAATTAAATTAAAAATACAAAATATATTAAAAATTAATTATTTTAAAAAAAATTAGTTTGCGAATATATCGAGGAAAAAGGTCTCTCGGAAATTTTCGAGGGAAAAACTTCCTCGGAAATTTCCGAGGAACTGGTTTCCTCAGAAATTTCCGATGAACTGGTTTCCTCAGAAATTTCCGAGGAAGTTTGTTCCTCGGAATTTTTTCGGAACGTCTGATGAAATTCCGACGAAATATGTCTTTCCGACGAGATATTTCCGATGACTTTTTTCGTCGAAATACCGTCGGAATATACCTATTCCGACGAAACTCCGACGAAATTTGTCGTCGGAATTACGCTGTTTTCTTATAGTGTCATTGTTTATCAATTTTTTTTAAACTTAAGAATCCCTCCAAATTTTACCATTGGAGGTGCTCTTAGGAACCCTAATTAAAGAACGTCTCTTGCACTATTTTGCGGGCTCCACTGATACGTGGCGGCCCGCGATTGATCATCCCTTTTTTTCAAAAAAAATCAAAAAAAGATAAAGTGAGTCCCACTTTTTTTAAAGGACTCCGCTAGTCCCTTGGATAAACATGCTCTTAGTGAATTTGCAAGTGGGACAGAGTCTATGTGTTATAGAATATGCAACATGCAAACTTCTCTTTTTTTTTTTATTTATTTCATGATATTACAGTATTCTGAAACTGTGAAAAATGTACATATATATAGAATTTGTGCTTCGAACATTCATGGCAAATTCATCTATAGACAATAAACATTCTCAGGCTTTGAGTATACATATTGGTTTGTTAGTCCATGTAAAATTTCTTTGGAAAAATTATAGCAAAGGAGACGATGGTATATAATAGAAGTGCAAGTCATATGCTAAGTGAGAGGAGAATAAAATGTGTATAGAGTTTAAGAAATATAAAAAGAGAGTATATAAAATGGTTCTTTTGTAATCCACTTCTTTTGATATGAGAGATTCGTTGAGTATCCATGTGCTCTTTCAACCGAGAGCCTATTCTGTCTGTATCTAGCCAACCACGCTCCACATGTACCTTTACAACAGAGAGCTTCTATAATTTGTTTTTAATATAAGAACACAAATGAAGCAAAACATGATATGATCAGGGTAATTTATGTACATACACAGAGCATGCCTGACACCAAGAATTGATATATCTATTTATCTGTCTATAGAAGATAATCTTTTGTACTAATCATAATTCAACGTAGTGTGATGGTAGTGGTCATGAAAAATTGTTCAAAGTTCACTAGTTCGAGTCTTTTTTTTTCCTATAAATCATTTCAAATTTTATAAATATATGTTAATGACACATAATCTTTTTTTTTATTCTCACCCTCTCTGTTTTTGACGACCATAACGTTGTAAACTGAATCCCATAATCTTTCTAGGGACGAATATCATGTAATATAACTCTTTTTTTCATGTAATATAACTCTTTTTTTTACATGTAATATAACTCTTTTTTTTACATGCAATATAACTCTTTTTTTACATGTAATATCATGTAATATAAATTCTTTGTTTTTGACCAAAAAAAATAACTCTTTTTTTTTCTAAAAGAACCTGTGACCTCCAAGATCTCTACATTATCGACAACCAAAGAATTTAACAGTGTTGACACTATGCATACATATATCACTTGACCAAACAATATATATATAATAGATCAATAATAATTTTCCTTCAAACTACAAACCATAGAATCCTAGTAAATCCCAAAATTTACAGTTTCATTTTAGTTGTGGAATATATGAATCTCAAGTTTGTCAAAATTCGCTAGATCTAGGTCAGAAATACCACAACCGGGAAGATATAAACCAAGAAAAAAGAATTACCGAGAGAAAAAGACAGAACAAATATTATCCATGGGCAATAAAAAAGCCCAATATAAAAAATCATCATGCCCAATAAAAGTTAACCTCTTAGATCGGGCCTGGAATGAATTCAATTCGGCTTACTATAGTGGTAGCAGTCAAAAGATGTATAATGTGCGCCGCGCAAGTGGCAGATATTTTTCAACAAGCTTTACTCTCTGACCGTCGATGACAATTGTTAGTCCTTCTGACGTGGCGTCATCGTACCGGTCCAACTTAAGAGAACAGTGCCCAAGATTTTTTTCTTCCTCAGTCTTAACAGAATCCGGATTCCAAAAAATTTAAAAACTCAACGGAATTTGAGTGTGGTTCAGTTACGAACTCCCGCCATATAAAACCCTAAGATTCTCACAATCAAATTTCAAGTTTCAATTTATTCTCTCTCTCTCTCGTTTTGAAGCTTAGATCTACAGAGCGAAGATGCTTTCTGCTCTCAAGTAAGTCATCGATCTCACTCTCCACGATATGATTCTTCGTTTTGCTTTCACTTTCGATTTAGCTTCGTGTATCTTCGGACTCTGTCTCTTGTCGTTTATTTTTCTGATGAATCTTCTGTTTGTGGTTAATAATAGATCGGAAGAAACGAGCCAGATGCAGCTCGTTGAACGAGATGATATGGACGAAGACGATGATTTGTTTGAAGCGATTGACAAGTGTAAGATCGGGATCGATTCTCCGCTTTCAGATTTCTCCTGTGTAGTTATATTGCTTTCATGTTTGTGTTTAGGATTGAGTCTCTCCTCGTTATTACTTCTGGTTCTAATCGATCCTCTAGTTTGCATCATATTATCGAATCTGTGGTTGATTTCGGTTTTAGTTATGAATCTAGGTTCTTCTTGTGGCTTCTTATGAGCATAGATTTTACATTTTAGCGAATAGCTTACGGTCTAGTACAAATCTACACCTATTTCATATACTATTTTGTACGATCGAGCTCTGAATCTGGCATAGCTGATTTGATCTTGTGAACTTGTATTTTTTCGATGTGGCAGTGGTAGCACAAGGTATAAACGCTGGAGATGTGAAAAAGCTACAAGATGCTGGAATCCACACCTGCAATGGTCTCATGATGCATACCAAAAAGGTATATATTAAGCTTTGTGTAGCCTCCTTCACTTGAATGAATCATTGGATTTTGATTGGATGAATCTGCTTTGTTTGATTGATGCAGAACCTCACTGGAATCAAAGGTTTATCAGAGGCCAAAGTTGACAAAATCTGTGAAGCTGCTGAGAAAATAGTGGTTAGTTAGCTTAGAATTTTCCAACTCTTTGCTGCTCAGTTCTCTGTATCATCGTTTTAACTGTGAAAAACATTTATTTATCCTTCAGAATTTTGGATATATGACTGGAAGTGATGCTCTTCTTAAGGTTAGACTCATTGTTCTTACTAAGGTCCAGATGTCTGTCTTGCAGCTCAGTCCCGTTGCTTGTTCCCATTAACATATCCGTGAGACTTTTGATGGCTCATCCAGAATTTCATATTTGGATACTGAAACATTGTGTTTTGTTTGTAGAGAAAATCAGTTGTGCGTATCACTACAGGTTGCCAAGCTCTTGATGATCTCTTAGGAGGTATATTAAGTGTGTCTTTTACATTTTGTCAATCTTTGGCACACTACTTGAAAGTTCTGCATTCCTTTCACCACAATGTTTGGTAGGTGGAATTGAGACCGCAGCCATCACAGAGGCTTTTGGAGAATTCAGGTGAGAATCATAGCCCAGCTCTTTAAGTTTCCTGTCAATAGCTTGTACTTTAATAGAGTTTGATTTCAATTCAGGTCTGGGAAAACTCAGTTAGCACATACCCTTTGCGTCACTACGCAGGTTGGTTTATTTCCATATGGCATGAGATGAGCTTCTGACTTTTTTAAGCGTATAACCATTGAGGTTTCTGTCTCTCAATGGCACTAGTACTCATTTATGTATTTACGTTATGCAGCTGCCTACAAGCATGAAAGGTGGGAATGGAAAAGTGGCTTACATTGACACTGAGGGAACCTTGTATCCTTAATCTTTGGTCTAGAACTTGTAGCTTCATTAGAGGTGGTTTATATAGATCATGATTTTTTCTTTCCTAAACCCTGAAACTTTAGCCGCCCTGATAGGATTGTTCAAATTGCTGAAAGATTTGGAATGGATCCAGGAGCTGTGCTTGACAATGTAAGCACTGTTATTAAGTTTAGATCGTATCTCTCACTCAGTACTACTACTATTGACATTCACAATTCTTGATGTTAACAGATCATTTATGCTCGTGCTTACACCTATGAGCATCAGTACAACTTGCTTCTTGGCCTTGCTGCAAAAAATGTCCGAGGAACCATTTAAGATTCTGGTAAACAAGAAATCATGTCTGCTTATTTCATTGTTAGTTTCTAATCGACAAAAATATAAGCTGAGCTTACCATTGTTTTCCAGATTGTTGACTCGATCATTGCTTTATTCCGAGTCGATTTCACTGGAAGAGGGGAACTCGCAGACCGCCAGGTTACCTTTTACCTTCCACACATTACTACTAACATGATCATGAAGAAGATATAGCTTTGCTAAAAAAGGGGGAAGCTTCTGTGTTGCAGCAAAAACTAGCTCAGATGCTCTCAAGGATAATCAAAATAGCAGAGGAATTCAATGTTGCTGTCTACATGACCAACCAAGGTTTGCTTTTTATACACTAGAAGGGAATTCAAATTAGTTACAGGAATCATCTAATTTTGATATATGGTAAATTTGCAGTGATATCGGATCCAGGAGGTGGAATGTTCATATCAGATCCAAAGAAGCCAGCAGGTGGTCATGTTCTTGCTCACGCAGTCACCATCAGGCTCAGTTTCAGGAAAGGCAAAGGCGAGCAACGTGTCTGCAAAGTCTTTGACGCTCCTAATCTCCCTGAAGGCGAAGCCATATCCTCTTTTAAAACAAACAGCATATTGAAACTTCACTTTGATTATTCAAAATTACTTTCTTGTTCCCTTAACAAAAGAATCACATTTTCCAGATTACTCCCGGAGGCGTTGCAGATGCCAAAGACTAGAGGAGCTCTTTATATCTGTATTTACCTTCTGCTTATATCTATAATGGTTTAACCCACATCACTTTTACTTGCGAAGTTATTTCACTAGTGATTTGTATGCACTGAATCATACGTTTATAAGTCTTTTAATTACTAGCCCGCTTATTGTTACCACCAGGTACAGTCTGCAACGCAATAAGAAAGTCTTAATTAAAGAGTGAAACGATGATTTCTCAAATTGATATGATCATAACGTGTATCACAAATCTGTGGAACACCAGCCTCAAAGACCAATAATGCAAAAAAACAGAAGTCTTTTTCTGTGAAAAACAACTCATAGCTTACAATATGTAGCTCAAAAGAAGCTGAAATCGAACTAACACCAGCAAGGAAGACTATTCTTTTTGGTGCAGTCAAAGGCTTTCCCATGATAAATGGCTAACTCTACCATGTAACTATTATTGACTTATGGAATTGGATGATTCTATTGATAGAGCAAAGCTCTTACTATATACAATTAAAAGAGACGTTATTTACGGAATGAATATATACGAAGGAGATGATTGAGCTAATGTAATATATGTTCATGAATGTGAGAATCCTAATACCCCCTCGAGATGGACGACCTTTTCTGCTAGTCTCAGAGTTGTTGATGTTTAGCTCGGGAGAGGGGCTTCGTTAAGGCATCTACGAGTTGATCAGCGGAGGTGACGTGAGTGACACGAATTTGGCCTGCTTGGATATGACTGCGGACGAAGTGATAATCAAGTGCCAAATATTCCCGCAACGCGATAAACTCGACCTATGGGCGAAAATGGAAAGAGAAATCAACTTAAAAGGCATATATAAAGGGAGCTAAAGCTATAGGCGCAAAAAGAAAATTTAGACCAAGAAAAACTTTGCTAGCTTAGGAAAAAATAGAATTTCGGCGGCTTCATTTTACTTAGACTCTTTTCATCTTTGGGCTGAGACTGACTTGGCTAGCGAAACTCTATCTTTCTTGTCTCTCGGAAGAACCTTGTAACTTTGTTCTTATAATCAATAATACGCTTATGTGCAATTTACTTTCGATATTTTGTTATTTTTGTCTTTGTCGTTTTTGTGTGTTTACGCAGATAATATAGGATCTCTGGGAAAGTCGAGTTAACTTGACTTCCCTTATTTTATGGAAAATCGACAGTGTGAATTTTGGTTCACACAACGATTCTAGAACTAAAATAACAACTATCTAGTTAATCAATTATTGTTTCAAGAAATTATCTATGTCTAATTCTTAGAATTCCAAAATTCTTTGTGAATTCAGACAATTCAAATAAGCATTAAGTTCATGTTTGATATGTTCACTAAATCCGTAAACTAAATCTCTTTATGTAAAGTAAGAATATTTCATGTAATTAATAACAAAACGTGTCTATCAAGTATCTTATAATATAGATTCTAGTTAATTAATTTAGAACTTAGCGTTAAGAACAATCAATGACGAAGAAATATATAGATAACTTTAGAAATTCTATGAACTTAACAATTGGCCTCTCACGCCTGCTCACTCGTCTCATGAGCCCCATTATGTATGACATGTGGTGTGTTAATTTCTTTGCAGATTCTGAAGACATGTTTACCAACTCTTCAATCCACTACATGACATCTCCTCGTATTTTGGCCTCATTCGCATTAAGCTTGGGCATCCGCGTCCTTGGTTCGGGTTCGGGTTGGTTCTTCCCGGGTCTAGGTCCTTCGGGTCCTAGACATTTGGACCCAAAAAGGTACTTAGAAAATTTTGGTTTAGATCAGTTCATGTCAGGTCCGGGTTGGTCTGAGTCTATATAATTCCAATACCCGTAAAGTACCTGTAATTTTTGGGTATATTTGGGTTCAGAGCGGTTCATGTATTTAGGACCCAAAAAAGACCCCAAAACTCGAAAAATACCCGAAATCTGAATAAGAACCTGAAAATACATTACCCGAATACAAAAATTTATATTTTTATAAATATAAAAATTTACCCGAGACCCGAAACTATTCGCTGAAGACCCAAACCCAAAACTTAAAAAATATCCGTAGTACCAAAAATATTATGCAATAAATTCCAGGTACTTCGAGTACCGATCGGGTCTCGGGTAGGACCCGGACCCGAACCGAGACCCCGCGGTTTGAAAGAAAGAGGACCCATCAGGTAATTTATCATAGACCCGAAATTGGACCCGTACCTGTACTTTTGGGTCGGTTCCGGTTTGGGTCTTCGGATCCGGGTAAAATGCCTAGGCCTAACTCGCACGATATCGCGAACCACTTTCTGAAATGTCTCATATCATTCCACTATTCTAGCCCAAACACGCTTAACTCTAAAATATTTTTTGAATGTGTGGCCCGCAAATATAAGTGCATTTTGATGGCGTAGATAGAAAAAATCAATGTTTTAAGTCTTTCCATACATCACAAACCGGGTTGTTATAAATCACTATCATCTTTAATAATAAGCATTATCTAACATTTCGGTAATAAATATATTGCTCCTTTTTTGGTCATTTAGATGATTTTATCCAAAACCAACAAAATTAGTTTTTTTATATCAACATAAACATACTCTATTAAAACTCAACAAATTAGTTTTTGGTCACGGTCAAAACTTGTCATTTATTACGTATCGACAAAATTGGTTGGTCATAAATTAAAAAACCGCTTGACTAATAAATTTTGATAGATATTTTACTAAATAAAAATTGGCTTTTTTCAATTTACAAGTATTTTAAGACTTTGAATGATGACGAATATCCTCGGACTGTGGTGAATAGTAACAAAAATCTCTCAATCTACTTATGTATTTATATGACTTTGTTACTATTAGATTCGCACCGCACTTTCCACGCAATTACCATTTGGAGCCTAATTGTGGTATGCTTATAACGCACGATGGTGTGAGGACCCATATTCAATTATCAAAAGCAAAAGTAAAGGAACAAAAACATTTCCAAAGCAGAAGTGCAAAAGAAAATCTTTTTTTTTTTTTTTTTTCATGGACAATTCAGAGAATAGCCGTAAAATCGCCCGTCTCGACACCCAAGAGTCTGTAAAGACTATTCCTGATGACCTCCTCAACGAGATCCTCTCAAGAGTACCTGCGAAATCCATCCCAATTTGTCGCTCCGTCTGCAAGAAATGGGAATCCTTAGTTCGTACTCCCCATTTCATAGACTCTTTTCTGTCTATTTCATCTGCTCAACCGCGTATTTTGTTCAACTTCAAATGTAGCAAGGAGTGGCATTTCTATTCAACTCCTCAGCCTCAACATCTTGATGAGAAGGTAAGTGTTGTAGAAGCAGATCATCATATGAGTTTCCCTGGTGGTTCGGGACCCGAACGTTGTCTATCTGTCCGTGGATTTACATGTCTTATCGATCGACCGGAGGTAATGGGAAAGGACGAAAGGGTTCCTGTGATATGTAACCCTTCCACGCGTCAACACCTTGTCTTACCAAACGTAAAAGCGAAGAATAATGATTTGAGAACCTTTTTTGGGTATGATCCCATCAATAAAGAGTTCAAGGTTCTGTGCATGACCGTGGCAAAGTACAGGAAACAAGTCAACTCCAAGGAGCATCAAGTTCTGACGATAGGGAAGGGGAGACTGTCCTGGAGGAAGATCAAATGCTTGTTTCCGCATTATCCAGAAAAAAAGAGTGATGGGGTATGCATCAACGGGATTTTGTATTACGTGGCGAGGTCGGACAAGACTTGTCTGATAGCAACCTTTGATGTTAGGTCTGAAGAATTTGGATTAATGAATATGCCAGAGGACTCTAAGGTAACTTACATTTCGGCTCTGGTGGATTTCAAGGGAAAGCTATGTGCTGTGGTCTATAGTGGTAGTCAAGGTGAGTTATGGGTTCTAGATGATACCAAGAAAGAGATATGGTCCAAGCATAGCTTTGTTTCCCCCAATACAGATTTTAAGGAAGTGAAGTCAACATGGGCTACTGATACAGGTGAAATTGCTTGGGTCATAAGTAGTTGGAGAAGTCCGTTATATGTTTTCGTTTACAACCTGGATAGCAAGAGTGTGAGAAGAGTTGAAATTAAAGGAATTGAAGATAAGGTATTGAATTTAGCACATTTGAGTGCTACAAGCCATGTTGAAAATGTTATGATTCTGTAATAACTTTGGGGGCTAATCCCGGGTTTGGTTCTATGAATGTTTCTCCGTCTTGATTGTTTCTTATGGATATTGTCTTGTCTTTCAGCATTATTTATCTGAATTTTCTTCTTATAATTTGGCTCTATGTCAATCTTATTCGACTCATGTCTTTTTTAAAAAAAAAATTATGCACACTTATATCTAAGAATATACATTTTATCCGTTATATTTTATTGAATTAGTTATTGGTTTCGATCAAAAAATTTATATATTCATAAGTTTCTGATCAAGTTAAAGACTAAAATCAATATCGATTTTAAAATAAATCAAATCGCAAATACTAAAAATTTTAGAGGCGGATATCTGCCTCACTCCGACTTTTCTACAAATAGATGTACATTTCTACTTAACTATAGAATTTTAAATGTATAACTCTATATAGTTATTATTTTAACATATAATTTTATTCATAAAATTACATAAAAAGGTATTAAATTAAAAAATAAATATAAAATATTTTAAAAACTACATTTTCTAAAATCTTGTGTTTTATAAAAAATTATGAAACATTTAATTTCACAACATTTTAATTTTATTTTATATTATGTAAAATATATTTTTTGAGGAGCTCTATTAAAATGATACATCGGCGTCCGGTATTTTTAAAGTAATGTGAGAGAAACATGTGTCAAATCTAGTATGAACACACTGAAGCAAATGCTCCTCCTTTGATATATATATTAATTTGAAGTGTACTTCTTCATGTATTTTCATCTTGCCATTTAGGTCGAGCTTTCCAAATACTCTTCTGATG
>CAJHQP010007361.1:0-32670 GCA_905132765.1 Moricandia arvensis
GCTTATCTGGAAAAGTATATTAATAGCAATCAGATAAGATTAAAAAGGGCAGAATATGTAAAACACTAGTTTTCTGGGATTCATGTTTTGACATAACAATCAATTTTAATAAATTTGAAAATCTACGTTTCTATAAAAGAATAATAAATTTAGATCCTATAATTAATCTATCTTATTATAATTAAAGTACAAATAAAATTATTATTTTTAACAATTTATTATATTTTTTCCTGCCTTTTTCACTCTTCACAGTTTTATCATTAATTACTTACTATAATAATATATAGAGAAATACCCTAAGATAACCCTAAAAAAAATTTTATCACAAAAATAACCCTCAAAAACAAAAATGACAAATCTAACCTTTTTTATTTTCAAAAAATTAATTTTTATTTTATTTTTTTCAATTTTAAACCTCACCCCCAAAACCCTACCCCATAACTCTAAACCTTAAGTCTAGGATTAGTTAACCCAATGGTTAACAAAATGACTAATATACATTTATACCCCTTTGGATTAACTAATCTAGACTTAGGGTTTAGAGTTATGGGGTGGAGTTTTGGGGGTGAGGTTTAAAATTAAAAAAAAAATTAATTTTTTGAAAATAAAAAAGGCTTGATTTGTCATCTTTGTTCTTGAGGATTATTTTTGTAACAAAAACTTCAAAAAAGTTATTTAGGAGATTTGACCTAATATATATATATAGCTTTTCATTTCTTTTTTTACTTATCTTAACAATTATTAATTTTCTGACAAGTAAACAAAGAATTAATGTACTCGTAACCATGTGACAAGTAAACAAAAAAATGATCAAACCAGTGATTTTTTCTTTAACGTAAATAAATCTAACTGTCTTTAATTGAATATTTCATTTTAATATCATTAATTATCGCGGTTTATTATACCGAACCTCAAATTATACTAAATCTAAATTGTACACAAGATGATTATGTAATCCCACAAATTTGGTATAAGTATCTAATGTACATTCCGAAAATTCATAAAATATATGTTTAATCATAAAGCTAATGGATGTGCAAATCAAACTTATTCGTCTTTAATTAGTTAGGTTTTAGAAGTTACACATGTGTTTATTCAAAAAAAATCGGTCCAATTGTTGGAATCAAAATCGATCACGGCAGAATCAATGGCTAGAAACCATTGCGATCACGTTTCCACTCTTCGAAGTAAAGAAGAAAGTGAGAAATTCAAAGAATCAAAGTAACAAACTCTAGCTCGATGTCTTGTAAAACAACCTCGACGATAATATGAAAAACCAACGTGTCCGGACGTCTCATAAGGCAACCACATCACCTTCAAGTCTCGTTGCCCGTTGGTGACGAGACACGCACCACGTCTTGTCGCCCATGGGCCAACGAGACACGCACCACGTCTTGTCGCCCATGGGCAACAAGACACGTACCACGGCTCGTCTCCCACGGGCAATGAGACCGTCACCAAGTCTCGTCGTCCTCCTCTCCTTCGAGTCTTGATCGAACTGATCCGTATTTCGTCTCGATCGGAGTATTCGTTGAAGTTCTGCGATAAAAATGGCAAAGACTTATTTTCTCGTAAAACTTCATATCAATCGTATAAAACGGTAGCGGCTAACTCAACGCCATTGTTATCTTAACTATACGATCGGTTTTACCATTTTTCGGAACCAACGATATAGAAACCAACATCGTTTGGAAGGCAATTTATCCAAAAGAAGTTATAAAAACAATAAATCAAAGACGGCCGAAAAGGTCTAAATGACGGTTTACTTAATTTCCGCAAAAGATAAATATCATGTTTCGAAATAATCATGAAAGATCAAGAGAATAAGGAAGATATCCGAAGAGATAAACTCGAAATGAGGACATAAAATAAAAGACGACCGACCTTGGAGGCATATATAAGAAGCCAAGGCAAGGAGAACATGGACGATTTTTTAGAGCTCTTAGAATTTTTTTGCACTTAAAAACCTTAGGCATTATTCTCGACATGCTTAGTTTTCTATGCCATGCACTCTAATAAACTGAGTTACGTTCGGCTTGATCCTCGAAAGGAGTATGTAGGTAGCCTTTCATTAAGTTCAGTCTGAAATCAATCAAAACATTTTTTTTGTGTCTTTTTGTCTTTTGTTATAGAGATGCGACTCAATTAGGTTTAAGGTAGGTGGTTAGAACTAGAAAACTCAGTGACATCTCTTGTGACCGAAGCTTTTATAATATGTTGTAATGATCGCAACGCTCTTACGCAAATTCGAAATAAAGATCTACTTTTTCTAAATTCGTTTTGTCATCTTTCTATATTTTCGCATTTATTTGTTCACTTGTCGTTGGCTATCCCAGAGAATCCGGACCTCAAGAAAATTAAGGTATTATTTGTTTTCCTCCGTTCATAAAATCGACAATACGAATTTCAGTTCCCACAACAGCTATTTTAAGTTTTGTCTCATCTATATTAATATATTATTGCCTAATTTGATATATTTACAAAATATATTGGCCTCATGTAAATGAGTTATATGTATAAATCTGTTGAACAAATTTTTTTAAGGTTTGTATATTTATACAAAATAGTAAAACCTACTTCCAATTTAGATTTATTTAATCTATTTTATCATCACAAAAATAATAACAAATATTAAAATATTTTTTTTACATTAATACTTTAAAATTGTTATAAATTCTGATCAAAATGATATATAAATGATTATTTAATTTAAATGTAAATTATACATGTGAATAATTAATTTTAATACAATATAATTCATGTGTTGTTTCACACATATATTCATTTATCTAATAATCAAATAAACAAATGAAATAGATATATAATCAAATTATGGTTTATAAAAATAAATTAAATTACAGCATGTAACTTATCTAATTTTATATTTTAAAAGTCATATAGACTTTTAAATATATGGTAAATATTAAAATATTAACCACTAAACACATAAGATAATAATTATGGATATAAAAGTTTAATCAAACATTTGCAAGGGTATGCAGATGAAGTTCTAGTATTCATTTTGGTTTTTAAGGAGTGTCATTTTAGCATTTTTTCTGTTATACACAAAATGTTGTTTTAGAATTCTAATACAATTATATTTATTTTAAACTGAATATTAATTATAAAATGTATTGATCTAATGGATACAATTATTTATCTTAATTATTGTTGGTTAAATAAATATAATTAATAAAACATAATTAAATTTCAATTATTTTTAATATGTGTGAAAAATATATAAGTAATAGAAACGAATCAAGTAAGAGAAATACAGATATAAGTCAATTAAAGGCATGTGTGATATAGGTTTGGGCGCAAGCCGGATATTTGGGTTTTTTGTGCTACCTGCTACTTGATTTGCCTTGTGTAAGTAGTACAATTTTTTACTTATAATTATACTTGATTCGATAACGTACTTAGTTAGTCAAGTACTTGCCTATATTTTGATTACTTACAAGTTACTAGGTAATATTTGATATTTGTTTATATATATTTAAAACTTTAAAATTCAATGTACCAAAACGTATAAGTTCAGTTAACGTGGA
Source organism: Moricandia arvensis (assembly GCA_905132765.1). Lineage (NCBI taxonomy): Eukaryota > Viridiplantae > Streptophyta > Magnoliopsida > Brassicales > Brassicaceae > Moricandia > Moricandia arvensis. The sequence goes on from CAJHQP010007361.1 coordinate 3,549, forward strand.
ATAAATATTTTTTATATACTTATTACTCTACTTAATTTGTTCAAATTATTTGATTTAGTGTGTGTATATAACTCATCTAAAATAAATATGTATTAAATTAAATACCTAAAAAACTAATACTGCTTTTGAATTTTATTACAATATTAATAATAAAACAAGTATTTTAAGGGGTGCTATAAATATTTTAGAATTAATAACAAATAACGGATCGAGTATTAAAAAAATGTGATATTTGATAGTTGACTTGTACTAAGATTTGCATAATGCTAAATACTTGATTTTTCAAGCCGTATTCGAGTTAAGTAGCAATTAATGGCCCAGTAACAGATATTGGTTCCTAGTCCTAGTAATAGTGTCATTTCAACATCGTGTTTCAGCTTTTCCCATGTAATGATGAACATCGTGATAGTGTTCCAGTTTTTCCCTTGTAATGATGCTCACATGGCAACTTGTGACACCTACCTTATCTATATTCCTGAGAGAGAAGCAATCACGATGGTGCTATAAAGCAAATGAAAAGTAGATTCCTTTTCATACCTACCTTATCTATATCCGTGAGAGAGAAGCAACCACGATGGAGCTATATAGCAAATGAAAAGTAGATATTTTTCCCAGCTAAATATCCATTACATGTTAATATTGGAGCATTACAACATTTTTTGAGAGTCACATGTTATTATTATAATGATTTTTAGAATTCTTACAAAAATAATTTAATTCATTTAACCATATATTATATTTTTATTAAACCAACTATCAAATCAATTAGTAGTGTATAAATAAATATTTTTCACTATTTAAATTACTCAATATAATTAAAAATATATGACAATTAATGATTTTAAATAATAAAAATTTAATAAAAAAATTTTGTATCCTCCATCATTTTTGTTTTATTTTATATTCTTAAAATAGATTAAACGATGGAAAATTGTCAAAAATACTACTTTTCTTGTACCACTTTTCACTTTTACTTTAATCACTTTTATCCGTATTTTTTAAGAGAGAAAAACCACACTTATAACCTTTGGGATAATTAATCTAAGATTTAGGGTTTAAACTTAAGAGGTGGTGTAGGGTGAGGGTATGGTTTAAGAATGTAAAATTTAGAATTCTAATTAATTTTAAAAAAATTACCTCTTAAAAAGTGGTATTTTTGAAAATGTCTCTTTAATGAAGGTAAAAAATTGAAAAGTGGTAAACTTGAAATTCCTCCATATTAATATTAATAAAAATATTATTTTTGTTGCAACAAATATAAAAATGTTAATAAAACCATATGAGTATAAAGCCTTAATTAATAGATATTCATAATGAAATATACTATATATCTATGTCAATATCATTTAAATTTAATTATAAATTATATAAAATAAATAAATTATTAATTTGATTTTCTTACTAACAAAAATTATTATAAATAAAAAAGGGATTGCTTTTATTTATATGTTTGCTCCAATTTAATTATATACATAATAGTTACCCACTTTTAAATTATTTAATATATTTCTTATTGTATAATACGTAAATGAATATAAATAAATAATAATATGTATAAATAATTTGTACATATAATTAATGTTCATTCCACGCAAGCACGGATCTCAAATGTTATTTAATCATATCATTTCAAAATACATTTTTCAAGTTGAAGTGAGATTGGAAATTATAACATTTGGATGCTTAAATAGGTTTAAAAAATATATATAAAAAGAAATTATCAAAAATAATATTTTCCTATTACCACTTTTCATGTTTATCTTAATCACTTTTACCCTTATATTTTAAGAGAAAAAAACACAGTTATAACCCTTGGGTTAATTAATCTAAGACTTAGGATTTAGAACTAAGGGATGGGGTGGGGTGAGGCTGGGCTTAAGAATGTAAAATTTAGAATTCTAATTAGTTTTAAATAAAATTACCTCTTAAAAATGGTATTTATGAAAATCTCTCTTTAATGAATGTAAAAATAAAAAGTGATATCAATAATGTGATAAACATGAAAATTCTCCAAATATCAACTTTATATTAACAGTCCATGACTATATATTTGGGAACTTATGACATAATAGTTGAAGATCAAAATTAGTATTCAACGATTATTATTTATATTAAAGAAATACCCTAAGATAGACCTAAAAATTTTTTTGTCACAAAAATAACCTTTAAGAAAAAAATGACAAAATAACATTTATTAAAAGGTGTAAATTTACATTTATACCACTTGGGTTAACTAATCTAGACTTAGGTTTTAGAGTTATGGGGTGGGGTTTTGGAGGTGAAGTTTAAAATTGAAAAAAAAAATATTAATTTTTTAAAAATAAAAAAGCTAGTTTGGTCATTTTTATTTTTGAGGGTTATTTTTGTAACAAAAATTTCAAAAAAAGTTATTTGAGAAATTTGCCCTATATTATTATATAATTTTCAGTCTGTGCATGCGCCTAGATAAGAACCTAATCATTAATTAAAGCTCAATGTGTATGATAAGGGATGTTATATAGGGTTACATTTAGGAATGACCCAATCCATCCAAATAATTAAGAGCCCTAACCTTATTGCATTATTTATAAAGTATTTAAGGTTAACTTAGGGATGGATTAAAGAATTAACGAATTTTGATACGGCTGAATCCTATTAGACAAATTTTTTTTTGGTTAGCAATAGTGTTTTGGTGTCGGGTTAAAACTTCAAAAATGAAATATCATTCTAAACCATAATATTGAGTTTTTTCTTAGTAAAAATCATAAGAAACAAGGTTTTTGTAAAAATAAATAAAAATGAGTTTTTTTGCCAAACCGAGTTTTCCTACCAAACTTAAAAATTTGAATTTTCGCGTTAATGTCAAGTTTTCCCCCTAAAGCCTCAAAATAAGTTCTATTTTCAAATTTAATTTTCCCGCCTAATGGATTTTTCTTGCCAAAACCACAAAAATCAAGTTTTCTCGTCAAAACAATAAAATTGAGTTTTCCCACCTAACGCATAAAATCGAGTTTTCCGCCAAATCAGTAAAATCGAGTTTTCCCGCCGAAACCGTAATAACGACTTTTCACCAGTACCATAATATAGACTTTTCCCGTCAAAACCGCAAAATTGACTTTTCCCACCAAAACCGTAAAATTGAGTTTTTCGTCAAAACTGTAAAATTAAATTTTCCCACCAAAACCATAAAAATAAATCCCCCCCCAAAACCGTAAATTTGAGTTTTACCGCCAAAACCATAAAATTGAGTTTTCTTGCCACAACCGTAAATCAAGTTTTCATACCAAAACCCTAAAGCGGAGTTTTTCCGCAAAAATCGTGAAATTGAGTTTTCCCGCCAAAATTGTAAAATGAGTTTTCCTCCCAAAACCACAAAAACGAGTTTTCCGAAAAATCGTAAAATTGAGTTTTTTTCCGCCAAAACTGCAAAACTGATTTTCCCGCCAAAACCACAAAACTATTTTTCTGCTAAAACCGTCGAAATCAAGTTTTGTCGCCAAAACCATAAATTGAGTTTTTCGGCAAAAACGTAAAATTGAGTCCTCCCGCCAAAATTGTAAAAACAAGATTTCTTGCAAAAACCACAAAAACGGTTTTTCACCCCTAAAACCACAAAAATAAATTTTCAACTAAAACCATAAAATTGAGTTTTTCCGCCAAGACCGTAAATTAAGTTTTTCCACTGTTATCACAAGTTTTTAGATTCAAAACAAGAAATATGTTAATAAAAATATTTTTCTTTGATTAAAGTTAATATATAAGATAATATATATTTTGTAAGAGATTATATAAAATGTATTCACATAAAAAAAAAGATAAAGGATTTAAAAAGGGTTCAACTTTTTCTTACATATTTTATGGGTTAAAAAAGGGTTAACATTTATTTTGGGGTGAACTTAAATTATATAGCTTTACAATTGAGGTACAACTCTGAGTTAAGCCCTTTAATTTTATACTAGGTTAAGACCCGCGCCTTGCGCGGAGTGAGATTAGTATCATATTATCAAATTAACTTAATTTTCCTTGCATATAGTTTGTAACTAAAAAATAATATACAAACTGAAAAATTGGCAATAAAAACATGTGTAATTTTGTCTCTCGTGTAATACGTGTGGTTTTACCAAAGATTGAACAAAACGATAATGAGTTTTGGTCATTTTATCTATTTTCATGATCCGACCGTATAAAATTTGGGTAATCACTTGTCAATTAAAAAATTGACGTCTTTACTTTGTTAAACATTCTTGTCTACGTACAATTAAAATCCCATTCGAACGTTTTCATACTAAAAGCCTACCTGTAACTAATTATTTATGTTAGCACATACCAAGCATAACAGATAGAAATATATAGTTGGAGAGCTTATCAACACGTTTCAATATCTTCTGACTTCATATCCAAATTAATCAAAGGAGTAAAGAAAGAATAATACAAATATTCAAGCTAGACAAACTATACTGAAAAATACACTAAACTTATATTGTTTCTTTTTTCTTTGTAAGGATTGACCTTTAATAACATCTCCTTATAGTTTCTGTTGCAGTTTTGTTTAATTTTGTACCACATATAGTTACCACAAATGTAGGAGGGGAGGCAGCTCTTTAAAAGAAATGTATTTTTGGACCAGCCATTTGCTACCCAACACTTCATGGTGATGGTCAACAAAGAAATTGAACGTTATAACAGGTTAGCTACTAAATTATTAACGCCTTGTGTAATTGCTTGTACTGATTCAAGCATACTTATTTTAGCTTGTTTATAAATGATATCTTATGTATGAGTTTTATACAAAACAAAGCATCATGAAAATTATAAAATGTAAAAGTAAAGAAAATAAGCAAACGCTTCAAATTAACTAATTTAAGAACCAAGAAAATAGGATTATTTCCTTCAATATGCTTTGCTTGGAATTCTATGGTGAAAAAATAAGATGATTCTCTTCTTTGTCAACCATGGATGGAGCAATATTGAGGAGAATCATGTTTTTTTTTTGTCAAAGAGGAGAATCATGTTTATTATAAGTTATATAATAGGTATTGAAATCCTTTCCTATAATTTCTGGTAATATATATTGACAAAAATCTCATACAAAGGAATGCGTGATTGACAAAAATCTCGTATATTTGGAAACTTAGCTATTAGGAGGAGCCCACGCAGAAGAGAAAACTATAGGTATCCAATATTTATGTATTTTTATAAAGGTATTACCAATGTCATTGTTGTGTTAATAGTCTAGATGAGAAAGAGTTAATATTACAGAAGATTGAGGAAGACTATTATGCTGACACATCATCAAAATGGCAAAGATGTAAATATATTACAAAACAAAGGTTTCTCTTCAAATTTGCTTATTTATTAATAACTAGGATAAACCCGCCCTACGGACGGGCGGGCGAGTAATAAACTAAAAATACAAATGAAGCAAAACTCCAAATATACAGGCATCCAATTTTATAGATCTCCATGAAGCAAAAATCCAAAGTTCATATTGGCTTTATTGTTTTATTAATTTAAACCAAGTATAGTGGGCTAACCAATATAACAATTTAGTGGCCTAGTAAAAAATTTAAAAGTCCATGAAACTAAAAACCTAATCAGAAGATGTAGACTATTAAGTTTTTTCTTTTGTAAGAAAACTTAGCATTTTGTATTTGAAACTATTTTTATGAGTTTTTTTAATTTTATTTTTATGATGTATATTGGTCTCCATTTGTTATTTTGTTTGGACGTGGATGGTTTATTAATGTTTTGATTATTTAAGTTAGATTTTGATGGTTGTGTTTTTATTAAGAGTTTGGTGCATATACTATATTGTTTTGGGTGAGGTTAAAGTGGTTTTTTGGGTGGATGTTATTGACAATCCGAATACATATTGGTTGGTTAAATGAGTTGTTTTTTTAATATATTTTGAACTTTGAAGAATGTGGTTTGTGGGTTATTCGAATATCATTTATTAATACCAAAAAATCATGGATTGGTTTATTCTTTTACCAATGCAATACTTATCCAATGTTTAAGGTTTTGTTTTCAAGAGTCTTGATTGCAATTTATGCTAAATCAGATAAATTGTTAGCTCTTAGTAATTTTGTCTCCATTTTGGATCATCTTGTGGTCAATGTGCTAGTTGTTGTATAAGTGCAGGTCCATGAATTCTTTTGTGTGGTGCCGTGGATTTTATATCTCAATACAAACTATTGCAACACCATAAATTCTTTTGCAAGAAATCATTTACCGCGTCTCTATCAGAATTCCATTATCTTCATAATATGGTTGAGAAAACAAAGATTAATTTGGGAGATTTAAATATATATAGTCTAGATATTAATATGTTATCAACAAAAATATATTAATATTTATTTTTGTAAATTTAGCAAAACAAATATTTTCAAAATAATTGAAATATATTAATTTTATGTTTAATTCCTACATATTTTATTATGATGTTAAGATAAATGAAATAGTAAGTAAACTTAAATATATGCATCAAAATCGTATTAATCTTTACTTAAAAATATTTTGTAACTTTGCGTATTAGTTTTTCTTGTTTTGTTAAGACAATGGATCTTTTATTTTGGAAGTGATCAACCAAAACATAAATATAGTCAATTCCCAACATTAAAACCCTGTCACATATAAAATTTGTATATATAAGTTATCTAAATTTGTAAAAGGATCTTTGATTATAAAGCATCTTAATTTTAGAAATAAGTGTGAAACATATTTAATAAATGGGGTATAAAAATATACATATATCAGTGAATGTAATTATATAAATGTTAAAATCAAATATTTCCATATTTTTTCATTAATATAAAATAATCAAAATCAATGGAAACTTAATTACCATACATTACATAATTTTTACAATGACACATTTCATAAAATAAAATAAAATATTTTATAAATTATAATATTGTATTATTGTATTACATATCCAACAAAAATTAATGATCAAATTATTATTTCAATAAAATATGTTAAATAAAGTTTAGTTTGTAGTTTAAAAAATTAAAAATAACTTTTCCCATTAGTATAAATGGGTTAAAACATGTTTCATATGTCTGTACTCGTATCATCTAAGAGTAATATGATTAGTGATATTTCATGTCTACCATTTTCTCTAGATTGTAGAATATTGATTAATTAGCCTACTGTCAATGATGATGTGTAGTTGATGAAATGGTAATCCTTTTGTTGTTCTATATATAACATTGTATAATAAATTTGATTGCCTGTGAATCTGTGATGAAACTCGAACCGAAAACCCTCAACGTCTCACCAAACAGATTCTTTTGATGATTCCCACAAACATCCACTTCTACAAACAGAGAGCAAATAGTTTAAACTTAATCACGTGTAAACCGTATTTATGTAACCACCAGCCAAAACAGTTTCGAAAACTATAACCAGTGAATGTATTGCCTAATTTACCGTGAGTACCTATCATTGGACTGGCTAAAGAAGCATCGGGCTTACCCTTCTCGCATGCAGTCATTACAATGTCGCCTACTAAGGTAGACAGTAATGAGACACTGCCATCTCAGCAGCTTTCCTCCATTGCTCACACTAAACCTTCCCTCTTGTTAGCTTGCCTTCCATGGCTCCTATGTTTATTGTTTCTACTTTCTTCTCAATTTCACTTCTCAGACTCTAAGACTGCATCTCTGTATCCATCAAACTCCCTCACTTCTAGAATTAAGCTTCTTCAAATCGCCCATAATGTTATTTTCTTTTTTCTTATCTATTATCCCTTTGTGCAACTTCCGGTGTCTTCAGCTAACTCAGTCTCTCTGTAAATTTATTTTGATTTAACAACACTTGTTTGTTCATTTCTTATCTGCAATGCTCTCTGTATATTCTCATCTTAGTAGCTTGTATCTGCTCCTCCAATCACAGATTTTAATTGGTTTATCTCTGGCCTCCCTAGATTTATTTTTTTCTTCCAGAGTTTCTACTTATGCTTATGATGATGATAAGTCTCTAATGTTTATCTAAGTATTTTAGAGTTTTGTAGTACAGAATCAGTCTCAAAAATCACATCTTTCTTATGTATAGAACCATAAATAGTAGAGATCTTAGGCTCTTAGCTACATTACCAATGTGATCGTGTGTAGAAGCTAACTTAAACCTCTCCCAAATTCTTAGTCCAAGAGTAAATAAAGGTGAAAAATTTCAAAACTTTAAGTAACAAACTTCGCCAGATACAAAACAGATAAACGACAACGTGTTATTGAGATTTAATCACAGTATATAGTTATGGAGAAACATAAGCTAAGTTAGAGGTAAATCAACTACCATATGTAAAAGCATGGGAATGAAACACCAAGTACAGAGTGGCATTTTAGTCTCGTGTAGTAACTTTACCTTTCCAAGTCTTCCGTCGGTGTCTGTATTTCCTGCACAGAAAAAATGTAAACACATGTTGTAATGTGAGTTCGAGTTCTAGTTATGTGTAGATGAAAAATTCTAAGATTCGTACGGCTTCAATAGTGGTGAGATAGTTGTCTTACAGTATTTAACATTTGTATAGATGAAAAAGCACACAATGCTTACAGAAGAAGATGACTGGCAGTTGCTATCTTCAAAAATATTTTAATAATTCTACTTCATACCAGATCACAAAGAAAATGTTGTACTTTAAATAACATGTTTATGAAAAGTAGTTGTGTTTTGGGATTAGATTGAAGCGTGTGAGAATGGAAGAGTGGAGAAATGAAAACGTATGTCATGGACGCGACTCCATTTTTCTGACGCTTCATCACCACTCCTTGGCTGTCACTCTCATTTGTCCGACCAATCACTACTACCGCTTCACCTCTTAAACTTCCGGCATAAACTGAGCTTCCCTTCATCTGAAATTGTATAATTTCAAGATCAAGTTCCCATTTTCCCGTATCGTCTTCCATCTTCCATTATAGCTTTCTCTGTAACTCGATGTCTGCGAAACACCATAACCTAGAGCCTCTAATGTCTCCGGCGTGCGGCCTCTAGGGCTACTATCCAAGTAAAACCATATGTTTTCAATTCTTGACCAAGTATTCGTAGCCGGATCTTAAACTTCTCCATTGGAACAGAACCTCCCTTCAGACTCTGTTCCGTTACCGCTTAAAATGTAGAATCATAGATCCGACTCCATGGTTAATCCTTGACATTCATGTCTTCCTATTGTCATCGGAAGAAGAGACGACCACTCAATTTTCTCCACGCCGTACACTTCTGCTGATGTAAAGCGTTTCTGCTGATCGTCGAGTCCTCTTGACGGAAGCACATACGGAGAAGAACATGATTCCTTCATCAGTGCTCCTTGTCTACATCTTATTCTGTTTCTTTCTCTGTTGAGTTCAAAATGTAAACGTAATAATAATTTCATAATATACCGTTTAAACAGATTCAATGATAATCTAAAATTTAGAGTTTCATATTTATGAATATGAACACTGGAATAGTGCAAGAAAATGCTATAATTATAAAATTAAAAATTGGAACAATGCAAAGCATGTCCATCCCATCTAGCATCCTAGAATCACAACAGTCTTGACGGTGGAGCAACAACGTCCGGCCTTCAAATCACCATGAAGAACAGATGTATTAGCCATTATCACCAAAAAAAACTCTCCAAATAAATTCTTTGGATTATCACCAAATGTGAGGGTGATGCTCAATGGATGCAGTATTACCTATTTATACATGAAAAACGCCTTGTGATAGTTATCATTAATTGAATCCTCTTCCTTGATTTGCGTCAACTAAGTAAAGATGTTTCTTAAAGACAATGAATCAAGAGATCTCGTAACGTCTCGGAGAGGACGAACTGAAGACGATTCGACGCTAAGGATGCAAAACACAGATTCTCTTCACGCTGATTTTTCAAACGTGAGATGTTAAATCTCCATTGCTGGTTAACCTAATGACAGATCGAAGAAGATGAAACCCTAAACTGAGAAACGCCGGTAGCGGAATGGAGCTGTCTCTCTATCGTAGTGGGTATTTGTCATTCTTAATATTAAAACGAAAGCCCATAAAATTCTTTACGTAAGGCCTAATTAAGAGTTCAATATATGCCTATTCCAAGTTAAAACAAAACAAATTTCAAGCCCAATAAAAATCACTCAAAAAAAAGCTCGTAAGTTTTTGATTGATGACACATGGCAGTTTTTGGTGAATTTATTTGATGATGTGTCCTCACCAGGAGAGAGACACAATCTTCTTTATAATAATAGATAAAGAGATAATGGCCCAAGAGAGTTAGACCTTTCAATTTAATATAATTTTGTTTATATCTAAGAAAATCAATACTTGTGTTGTGTTCATGCTTTAAAATTAATAATATTTTCATAATACAGATATAAATTTATAGAATACAGATATAAATTTATAGAAATAAATTTATATTTTTAGAAATAAATTTATATTTTTAGAAACTAAATTTATGTATATAATAAGGATATAGTTAAATAAAAAATATTTGTGGAAAAAATTATATTTTTGGGTAAAATTTGTAATTTTAAAATAACAAGCCCTATTAGAATTAATAATTAGTGTTAATAATAGAAATACATAAAATATTTTTTAGGGAGAAAATGAAGAAAATCATTGAAACAAAACAAAACATTATTTTGAGTTTACTTCATTTTGAAAGAAAAAAGATGATGTTCACAATTGGAAAATAACATTTCTTTGCCATGTAAAATTTATTTTACAAAATTCAAAAGTAACAAATAATACTAAATAAATCTTACAATCAAAGTTTTATATCCACATCAGTAAATAAAATCAACCAATGAGAGACTTCTAAATGGACAAATCAATTAAAGGAAAACACATCACGCAATCACTCTTCTCTCACACACACCTTTTTCAACTCCACGCAGATTCCATTCTCTCCTTGGTCTTCTTCCGCTTCGTCTGCCTCTGCAAAAACAACTCTTTCACCAGTTACAAATCATTTACTCATTAATATTTTCAGCTTTCCTCCTTCTCACCTTACTCTCTCTATATAAGAAAGTGGTAGATTTTTACTAAACATTCCTCTCACTAGAACCACTAGATCTCTTCATCGCCTCTTGGAAAAACAAGTATTTAGTAACGGCGTTTGGTTTTGGTTCTGTAGTAATAATTACTCCTTCATATTTGGTAAGTCACTGAACGCCTTGCTCCTGGTACGTACAAAGCATTACTAAACCTCTGTACAGTTTTCTTTGAAAAGTGTTCTTGGGAGTTGTCTGTGATCTCTTTTGTTTGATATTTTATCATATTGAGAGGGAGATGGAGGATTTTGAGTTCCATCACTGGTGGAGATTACGGTTAAAGTTTCCCGCTTTTAATTCATGATTTAACTTCCTCTGTTTCAGATTGTTGGTTTGGTTTTTGAAAGCTCTTGATCTGGTGTTTAGGTTGATGGAGGTGTAAAAGGAGGAGATGAAGCTTTACAGGAGAGGATTCATCATATGGTTTGTCAGGCTTTGTAATTCTCAATCTCTGTTTCGATGATAAAACAATCGAAACCCAATTTGAGCAGTTCTGTTTCAGTTTGTTTGCTTTGTTTCTTTTACAAAAGTTGTCGTCTTTTGTCTTTAAATTCAAAATTTACATGTACACAACTGTGGACCACTAAACTCATCAGAAGCATACGGTTTGTTTCTTTTTCCTTCCTCTTACGTTTTCTATGTTTTATGTGTTTCAGGGACCAACTGAAAATGGGCAAATTGTTGTTCAATTTCAGGATCTACATAGCGCAAGAACAACGTTCAAGCAAGCCCGGCTTCATCTGGTCATCACTTTTTCTTCTAATGCTATGAGATTTTCCAAGGTATTTCCTTTCCTTCAATATGCGAGTCAACGCCATCACATGTAGCGTAACATGAGTCATCCTTGGTATCGTCCTGTTATCTAGAAATGTTAATTTGTTTATTTAAACTTATTTGTGTGATAGTGTAGTTTAAATTATTATTTTTATCCTTAGCTCACACCTTGGTATGTTGACGAGTTTTATCTTTTGTGACTTTTTTTATTCTTTCAATGGTGGTTGTACTTGTATGTTATTTTCTACGTTCGTTTCCCTGCAGCTAAGTATGGCCTTTGACTGTTCACTTAAAGACCTGAAGAAAAAGAAGAAGTCAGTGAGTGTTTTGACATTGTGCCTATTCGAATCTGGTGTTTTCATGCATGATTATGTGCCTCACATTTTTTTTTTGTTTTTATGGGTAAATTGAAACAAGATCACTGAATGAAAAAAGCCTTGCTGGTGGTTTGCTTAAATTCTTTTCTTTGTTAATTAACTGTTTCTAGCGGTGAACATTTTACAGAGAGAATACTTTGCAAAGCATGCTAATTAAGAGGAATAGATGGCAGCAGCAATGTCACCCCTGTGAGGGAAGTTAAATATATGACGAGGTGAGTATATATTTAGATGGTTTTTTGCATTAAACCATCGGTTATTTGATGAGATTCTCTCATTATCAAAAACGTATTAGCAGCTTGGTTTTTGATTAGGGGATATATATATACAGCTTCTTAGTAGAGTCTTTAACATTCTCCATGAAAACAATCCAGAGCTTGCTGGAGATAGGTGATGTGCAGTTATGAGGCCCCCTTAAGTTCTTTGCGGGTACAAAAAGAAGACAATTTCCAGTTTTATGGACATTTTCAAAACGTATGAATAAATCTTTTTTATCTTCTTCTTCAAGCTTGATCAATTTACCATAAGTATTCATACCTAGGGGCTCTACGATTGTATGGCATGTATTTTTCTCTCTGCTAAAAAAAATTTCGGGATAATCCTCTACCATACCAAGTAATGAATTTCTTGCTTGATGGGTGGTAATTGTTGGTTGTTAAGGGAAGATTTGCACCCACAAACTCCGAATAGATCTTGTTGCACTATATCAGCAAGTAATTTTCTCTTTTGTCACTTTCTATCAAGTTTTGACATTTGAATTCTCATAAACGAATATCAAGTTGGAGTTTCTTATGTGAAACCTTGCATGTGCTTTTCTTAAATGAGTACGTCATTTGCTTTGGTAGCAAGAGCCAGTACACGATTCTATTGAAGGAGAACAATCATTTCTTTCTCAGATGCAAGAAGTTTCATTCATTATCTTGTCATGCATGCCTTTGTTTCTTGCCTTTCTGGGCAACTAAGTAATCATGAATTGCTAAAAGGGCAGTTTATTAACTCGTGGGCAGCAGTTTAAGTTCATTGACAATAACCCATAAGAAATGTACAATTTATGTATACAAGTATTATATTAAAAAAAAAAAAAAAAAAAAAAGTATTATATTATATGAGATTACAATAAGTAAAACTCGTATTACATCGCCATGCATCATAAGATGAAAGTGCTAAGTAGAGCTAAACAAAATAACAGACATATATCTTCCTCTCCTTCATGTGTTATACTACGTCAAAAAATGTTGCAAGAAAAGAAAATATATCAATAAATTTCAACTACATCCAAATCATGGACATCATAAATTTTATAGCTAAACTTTTACAGTCCAACCAATTATCTACATTCTATGTAACCTACTCTAAAATAATTAATCAACCCTAGATAACCACAAAAGAAAGACAACATTCCTTCACAAAGTTTTGAATTTTCAGATTGAACGAAAAATAAAAAAGAAGATGAAAAAGTTGATTATTTATATGACACCAACAAAATACGTCTGAAATTTATATAGAGAACAATTTGAAATTATAAATGAACATTAAAAATTGGTTGTTGATATGACCTATCAATAAAAAATATTTTGAATAATTTCTTAATATATTAAAATGAGTTTCTAATATTAGTAACAAACCTGGGAATTATTGAACCGAACACAATAACATATTAAGAAAAACATTGCTAAATATATATATATATATATATATATATATATATATATATATATATATGTTTATATTTAAATAATCTTATATAACTAGAAAATAATGTTTAAATCAGCTTTCACAATTTAAACTCAAATTATAACTTGTATTACCTTTAAATAAAATATTTTGATGTACATCTTATTTCCAAATGAAATGAAAAATGGTAATTTTATTTACTTAATAATCATAAGATGACAAAAAATACAATGTAAAATATGAAAAAATAGTAGGGAAATTGTCAAAAATATCACTTTTCTTGTACCACTTTTCAAAATACTTTAATCATTTTTACTCTTGTTTTTTGAGAGGAAAAAACACACTTATAACCCTTGGATTAATTAATCTAAGACTTAGGATTTAGAGTTAAGGGGTGGTGTAGGGTGAGGGTAAAGTTTAGGAATGTAAATTTAGGATTTTAATTAATTTTAAAAAAAAATTGCTTCTTAAAAAAGTGGTATTTTTGAAAATGTTTTTTTACTTAAGGTAAAAATAAAAAGTGGTACAACAAAAATGGTAAACTTGAAATTCTCCCAAAATAGTAAATATGCATAGTATGAACAAAAAACTACTAAATTTAACTGGTGGATATCTCATACTTTCATGGTAACAACCTAGAGATACTTTTTTTTTGTCTAACCAAATTTCAAGTTTAAATGTTCATTCTTAAAAGAAAAAACTCTACAAGTAGATGTGGTAAGACAAACATGCATACCGCAAATATTCATCTTTGCTATAAAAGCGCTTGCTAAACTTTTTTGTCAAAATAATCTCCATCAATTAATAATATATCAGTCTTAATATTATTAATTTATAGATTTTTGTTGTATTGGTGTGGTTATATTTAATTTATCATTACCTTTAATATGTCCTTACAAAATATTAGACACACAAATACCCATAATGTCTTACTAAAGAACATCATCATAGACATTAAAACCTCCTCAAAATAGTTTGTAATTCCCAAGAAATTTGTTTCAGACTTTTCTCTCTCATAAGTATCAAAACTCATACTATCTCCGTTTCAAATTATTTGTTGTTGTAGAGTAAAATTTTGTTTCAAAATAAATGTCGTTTTTAAATTTTAATATAAAATTTAATGATTTTATATATCATTTTATTTTTCTATTAGTTGAAATGTGATTAGGTGTATAGGTAATGGTGTTTTTATTTTGAGAATATATAAATTAAATATTTTTTAATCTGTTTGCAAAAACATAAAACGACAACTAAAATGAAACGGAAGGAGTATATCTTTTACACTACTGATATAGAGAATAAAGATAAAGGAATAAGCAATTAAACATACAAGTTTTGAAAATGGTCAGCGCATACATTGGTGATCTCAAATAAGCAAACGAAAACTAAGTTTTGTTTCGAGAGGTTTGAAATCAGGTACTCACCACAAACCATAATCTCACAAAATTTTCCATTTATGTATACTAGGTATTACATAGGTACAAGCCTCTACTTCAAGGAGAATTTTCGTGTTTAACACATTATTAGTATTACTTTTCATTTTTAAATTTATTAAATAGACATTTTCATAAATAACATTTTTATGAAAATGTTAGGATTCTAATTAATTTTAAAAAAAATTTACCTCTTAAAAAAATAATATTTAGAAAAATATCTCTTTAATGAAGGAAAAAATAAAAAGTGGTACCAATAATGTGGTAAACATGAAAATTTCCCTAATGTTTTTTAGATTTTTCAGGGGGAATTTTCATGTTTACCACATGATTGGTCATTTTTCATTTTTACCTTCATTAAATAGACATTTTCATAAGTAGCATTTTTTAAAGAGACAATTTAAAAAAAATAATTAGAATCCTAATTACATTTCTAAACCTTATCCCACCCTACCCATAACCCTCAACTCTAAACCTTAAATCTTAGATTAATGAACCTAATGGTTATAAGTGTGATTTTTCCTCTTAAAAATAAAGGTAAAAGTGATTAAGGTAAACATGAAAAATTGTATTATGAAAATGGTATTTTTGATAATTTCTCTTTTCAGGTTAGTCTCATATTAAATGTTATTTTTAATGTTACACACTGCCAACATTCTTTCTTATGATTTTATTCTATTTTTATGCTTCTCCAAATAAAAACACAAACCTCTTGGATCAATATGTATGATTTATTTCTCACTTTCTCTTGATATATTCAAATACCAACTCCAATTTGCTTCCGAATATTTGTGCAAATATTGAACTTATATAAAATATGTGTTGTAAATTTAGCTTAGGGTAAAAGTAAAACGTTAACAAAACATTAATTAAAGAACAATTAGATATCTACCTGCTTTCCAAGCTCAAATTTTGTTGATTCCTTAGATTAAATTATCAAATGATATCATATATTTATAGTAAATTTAAAAGGAAACTATACAACCACATTATTCGCGCGTAGTGCGGACAAGAACCTAGTATATATAAATGATCAAGAAATGCATACTGAAACAACGTAACTCTTTTTGGTCAATACGTAACCCTTTTTCTAAACCACGAAGCTCTTGCAGAAGATTTTACCAATACATTACTAGTATTATATAACCATCAGTACTGTTAAAGCTTGTCAGCAGTTTTTTGGAATAGATTGTAATGTGTTGTGTTTATTCACGTAGCAGCTTGGTTGTATATATACAAGAGTAGCAATACCTAATCCTAATAGCGTAGGGATAAACCCAAATAATAGATTACAACATAATATGTTTATCCTTATCACTAACTTGTATACTTATTTCAATATCCTCCCCTCCCCCTCTCAAGCTAGCGGTGAAAGAGTTTGAATGCCCAACTTGAAAAGAAGGTAGGAAAAGTAGTCGAAGGAAGAGCTTTGGTAAGTAAATCAGCAGGTTGTTCCTTCGTTTTGATATGAACAATTATAATAAGCTTGTCTTACACATCATCACAAACAGAGTGACAAGCCGCCTCATATGTTTTGTTCTCTCAAGAAGACTGGTTTGCTGCTATGTAGATTGCGGATTTGCTGTCACACTATATATTCATTGGCTGATTATGTGTAATGCGAAAGTCTGAAGTAGTTGCTTGACCCATTTCATCTCTCGTAAAGCACACGACATGGACTTGCATTTGGCCTCTGCTGACGACATTGATACTGTAAGACAATGTAAGCATTTAAAGACAGGCGAGTTATGGGACAAACACTCCAATCGAAGTCACAGTAGGCAGTAACCTGAAGATTAGAGTCAACACGTAACAGAACACCCTGGTCGGGGCTGCATGTGAGATAACGGACCGTGCACAACGCTGGATCCCAATGGTCCTGGTGTGGAGATATCATAAACTGAGAGAGAATGTGTACAGTAATAACAAAGTTTTGGTTGCGTGAAGGTTAAATAAACAAGACGACCATCCAGATTGGCAAGTACTGGTTCTTTAGAAAGAGCTAGCTTGTGATTAAGCTCAATAGGAACCAAAGACGGTTTACAACTAAGAAGACTGACTTCAGTGATGTTATCAAGTGTGTATTTGCGTCGAGAGAAAAAGAAACCATCATCATTGCGAGCTACCTCTATGCCAAGGAAATAGTTAAGTTTCCTCAAGTCCTTCATATGAAAGCATTTACCGAGATAGTTCTTGGAGCGTTGTATTGTCGAAAAATCATTACAAGCCACAATAAAATCATCAACGTAGATCAATATATGTAGAACCGTCTTTCGTTATATGAATGATAAGTGACAATAGTCCGCCTTGCTTTGTTTGAAGCCGTATGATTTTAATGATTTACTTAACTTTGCAAACCAGCACCGTGGAGTTTGTTTAAGACCATAGATAGATTTCCCTAGACGACAAACTTTAGTGGGATCAGAGCCTTCAAAACCAGGAGGTAATTTTATTTAAACCTCCTCATGTAGATCACCATGTAGGAAAGCGTTGTGGACGTCTATGTCTAGGAGTAGCCTGACTCTAGTAAGTATAGCAACATGTGCAAAAGTATCGGTATAATCTAACCCTTCTCATTTTCGGTTACCACACTCGACTAAACAAGACTTGTGACGACACATTTTCCCATTCAAAAGATATTTTATCATTGTAGATCCGTTACTAGCACTGGATCGGTTCCATGGTGGTAGTGTAACTACATCCCATGTTCTATTTAACTCAAAAGCAGTATGTTCATCATTCATAGAGTCGTTCGAGACATCATCAAGTATTGCTTCTTTATAACTTCCAGGACTTAAATTACAAGAAGTATTTTTATCACATATAACGAAAAAGCTCTTGAAAATTAATATGTTGTTAGATTTTATATCTTTATTGCGTGTAATCGTCGAAAATTCTTTGTCAAAAATAATGTACTCGTCTCAAATTCACAAAGTTGTCATGCCCAACTAAAGATTGTATACTGAACTAGGGACTGCAAACATATCCAACTTGTCTTCTTTGTTCATCGGCGGCAGAGTCCAGGAACCACCTACTTTTCAACTGCTCATTCTCTTTCTCAATTTGTCGGGTCTCTCAGGGAGATGCTCTCTTCAAACACTTTCAGACTGGGACCAAAATATCTCACAATTAAGTACTCTCAGGACAGGAAAACTCCATCAATGTCTAGCAATCATCCCTGACAATCAACGATCTATGAAATTTGGTCAGAGCGTAATTCACACACATCGCTCAGTCTATCGATCATCTGATTCCATCACCAAAGGTGTTATCACACAAATCACGAACCGGATATCTTCCTTCCGATCAAATAACCCCTTTGTCAGCTCAGAGTTGATGCGAATTTGGTTTTCTAAGGAGTGATCTTGCATTTTTCTTTTTTGATCGTTCAACTAGCACTTACTCCACTGTCTAATGGGCCTCAACTTGGATACTTTACATATCTACTTTTTTACTACTGTGGATTTTTTTTATTATATTATAATCATTAGGCTTACCTTGACAAACTAGTTTTGGGCGTGTAAATAATTTATTCCTCATGCATTTTAATATGAAAGCTAAATTATAAAAAAACTTCACAAAGTTTTCTGATAAATTATTTTATTAGAAATGATCCGCTTGAGTTTGAGCGTGAGGAAGCTATATAATTTTACGTATATGAACTGAATAATTTTATAATTTATTTGGCAAAAAGAGAGAATGATTTCATAATTTAATATCTGTTTAATAATTGATATATATGTTTTGTATGTATTTTTAAGTATTTGGGTGATCACTTTATATATAAATAATGAAAAAAATCTGAACAGAGAATGTGATAAATAAAAGAGAGGAATACTAAAGAGGAACATTATTTATTTATTATGTCAGTGTTGGTGTATCTGAAAACTAGATGAAGTACATCTTCTTATATAGGCAAGGTAATAGACAAATTTTACTGTGAATATTAATGGCATGGGTTCCATCTTCGTTTTTTCACGTTACCTTCTTAACTTTTGTAACACTCTCCCTTCAAGACCATTATCATTAATATTTCTTGTAATGCATTTAGTTATCTCATTTAAAATATTTTTAGGAAAACCTAATGGAAAAAACATAGCAAAGTAAAAAGAGTATAACTCAGAAGCTCCCCGCGAATAGAAGATCGGTACAAGTCTTGTTGATGATGCATTCCAATGTTGTAAACATGTTTTCTGGATGTCGTAGTGGGTAATGAATTCGTAAAAAAATCTGCGACATAATCACAAGACTTAACATATATCACTTTAATTTATTTATTCTTCTCGAGTTCTTGGGTGTATGAGAAGAATTTCGGTGGAATATGTTTAGTTCTTCCGCTTTTGATATATCCTACTTTTGTTTGAGCGACACATGCAATATTATCTTCATATAAGATGGTCGGTTTTGAACTGACGTTGATCCCACTACTTGAAAAGATGTGTTGACTTATTGATCTAAGCCAACTACATTCTCTACTTGATTCGTGGAGAGCAATTATTTCAGTATGGTTTGAAGAAGTTCTACATGTGTTTGTTTCTTAGATCGCCATGATATAGCAGTTCCCCCAACTGTGGATATGTACGCAGTTTTTGATCGAGCTTTATGGGGATCAGATAAATATCATGCATCTGGAAAGCCAACCATTTCTCTGTTTTAGTCGAAAGAATAAAATAATCCTAAATCAATCATTCCTTAAAGATATCAAAAGATATGTCTGATCTCATTCCAATGTATTTTCATAGGAGATGCACTGAATCTTTCCAAAAGGATAACGGAAATGATATTTCACGCCGAGTACAATTTGCAAGACACATAAGCGCTCCTATTGCACTTAGACACGGCACTTTAGGGCCAAATATCTCCTCATTTTTCATGTGGTCGAAAATGGTCATTTTCAACATTCAATGATCTAAAGATCATAGGAGTACTTAGTTGAGTTGCTCTGTCCATGTTGAATCGTTTCAACACTCTTTTCGTATATATAGACTAGTGTTCGAATATACCCTTATGGGAATGATCAATATTTTGTCTGTCTCGGATCTTTTATTTCAAATTTGTCTTTTAAATAATTATATGCCTTTTGTATTTTTCCGTGGGTCTTGATAATATTTAAATCATCAACATATACGGCAATAATAACTAATCCAGACGACATTTTCTTGATGAAAACACATGAGCATATAAGACTGTTTACATATCCTTCTTTAGTTAAATGTTCACTAAGATGATTATACCACATACGTCCATATAGCATTAAGTCGTATCATGATCTTTGCAATTTTTGCACACTCTAGTTTTAGAACTTAATAGTTCTGGTCTCTTAAATCCTTCAGGGATTCTCATATAAATATCAGTGTCCAAGGATCCATATAAATATGATGTAACAACATCCATTAGACGCATCTCGAGATCTTGATTAGCCGCAAGACTCATAAAAAAAACTAAATATGATCGCATCTATAAATGAAGAATATGTTTCTTCATAATCAATTTTGGGTCTTTAAGAAAGTCCTTGAGCTACAAGACGAGCCTTATATCTCATAACCTTGTTTTCTCATTTTGTTTTCGAACGAAGACCCATTTGTACCCAACTAGTTTCACATCTTCAGGTGTGATTATATTAGGCCTAAATGCCTCTCGTTTGTTAAGCGACTCAAGTTCGACTTGTATTGCATTTTTCTATTTTGTCAGTCGTGTCTCTTTTGATATTCAGAGATATATTTTGGTTCTGGATCATCACTCTCTTCATTTATTTCCTTTTAAAAAGTACGAGAAAATATCATCGACACCATTCACTTTTTTTCAATTACATATTTTCTATTATGAATGTAATTAATAAAAATCTCACAATTTTTTTCAGAATCATGATGTTCAACACTATCATCATCCTCATGGTTCATTTCTTCCTACTTTCTGTTATCTTGGAAGGATTTTGCTTTTCTATCTCCTTTCTTTTTTTAGGAATTTTATCCTTAGAACCAACATGTCTACCATGCTTCAAAGGTATTTTAGAATTTTGTGTATTATCATCTACTCCACATTCATGTGAGATTTCTATACGAGCAGGAGAATTCGCAGCCAATATATGTGATTGTGTTACCTTTTTAGTGTCTGTAAATGCATCAGGGAGTTTATTTGCGATGCTCTGCAAATGTATAATTTCACGGCCCTCTAATTCCGATTGTTTAGTTGGAGAATCAAGGTGTAGAAAAGATAGTACACACCATTTGATATCATTTCCTACTTGTTTATTTTCTTCTCCTAGAATTGGGAATACCTTTTCATCAAAGTGGCAATCGGCAAAACGTGCCGTAAATATGTCACTAGTTTGTGGTTCATGTATTATATAACTAATGAAGAATCACAACCAACATATATCCTTAAGCTCCTTTGAAGTTCCATCTTTGTACGTTAGGGATGTGCAATTTTCACATATACAGCGCAACCAAAAATCTTAAGTTGAGAAATATTTGGTTCTCGTCCAAATGATGACTGTATTGGGGAGTATTTATGATATGCACTTGGTCTCACCCGAATTAGTGCTCATGCATGCAAAATAGCATGTCCCCACACAGAGGCTGGGAGTTTCCAGGACTCGATATTGTATTAACAGTGATATTTGTCGATTTTAGTTCATAAATATTTTCACAATAGTGTGGTTGTTCCAATATCTGGTATAGAAATATATCTAACAATGATCTTGGTTGATGCGCTATCTGTAATGTCCATTTCCGAGACAAACAAAAGAATTAGCATAAATAAGATAACATTATTTTTTAAAAATATTATAAATCATCAAACATACAGTAATTATACATAAATAGGTGAAAAACACACAATAATTATACATTAATCTTCCACAAGCAACAATTATTTATGGTACAATTATAGAATTTCAAGAGTCATATATGGGTACTTGAGCTTCTGTGATAGCGATCTCCTCGAAATCATTCACAAAGTTAGATACATCGAGGTCTGTTGTAATCTCAGAATGTTCTGAAAAGTTTACCTTTTTCCTTTACCTTTGAAGAACTATTTGTATAGAGCACAAAGAAGTGCACGGATACGACAAACAAAAGACCAATGTCCCTTAGTACTGCATCTGAAACAAGCTTCTTCTCATTTCTAGGAGGTACTTCCTTGGTTTTTTTTTTGCCTTAGGTGATTGCTCAGAGCGGATCCACTGAAATGATTTCTCATCTTGTGGATTGTATTTTTTCTACGTCTAGGATAGTTTTGACGACCACAATCCGAGAAAACCTTATTTTCTTTCACCGGTTTCTTTGCATCTAATGTGTTTGCTTTGGGAACGCCTTGGAACTAGTTGGACAAGTCACATTATTCTTGATCAGAAGCTCGTTGTTCTTTTCTGCTATGAGAAGTGCCACAATCAATTCTGAAAATTTGGTATATCTCACAACCTATAATGTTGTTACAGGGTAATGTGGCTTTTGTGGAATGTGGTATATGTGTTCTCAAGCATTTGAGACTCGGTGATGGTTTCACCACAATATCTCAATTTAGCCACAATTCCTAATATAGAAGAATTGTAGTTTATCATTTTGTTCAAATCTTGGAATATTAGACTTTGCTATTTTTCTCGAACAAGTTGAAGTGTTATGTCTTTTTGATGATCAAAATGATCTTTAAGAGACTTCCATAACTCATTAGGATCACTCATGTTGACAAAGTCATAAATGATATTTTAATTAAGGTGTCTACTAGTAGCTTTTTCTTGAGGCGTTGAAGTATTATTTTATTTAACAATTTTAGATAAACCAAGAGATTGAAGATGAAATTCGACATTGGTGACCAAAGAAATGTAGTTGGTACGGTGATGTATAGAGCGGGAAAGTGGAGCTTCTCGATGTTTGCCATTGGAATTCTAAAATCAAATAATAATAATAATAATAATAATAATAATAATAATAATAAAGAACATAATTATAGATTTAATTTCATTAAAATAATTGAGTTGTAGGGATAAGTAGTGCGATTACAAGGAATACAAATGCATAAAACATCAAAATGAAAATAAACACATTTTCTTCGGGAGAGAATTCTGGGAAATTGTCAGAAATACCACTTTCCTTGTACCACTTTTCAAAAATACTTTAATCACTTTTACCCTTGTTTTTTAAGAGGAAAAAACACACTTATAACCTCTGGGTTAATTAATCTAAGACTTAGGGTTTAGAGTTAAGGGGTGGTGTAGGGGTGGGGTAAGGTTTAGGAATGTAAAATTTAGGATTCTAATTAATTTTAAAAAAATTTGCCCCTTGAAAAGTGGTATTTTTGAAAATGTCTCTTTGATGAAGGTAAAAATGAAAAGTGGTACAAGGAAAGTGGTGTTTTTGAAAATTCCCCGAGAATTCTACAACGATTAAACCATAGGAAGCAAATGATAAAAAGCCAATTACAAAAACTAACAAAGAATTAAACATTTTTTTATTGAAATGATTGTTTTGTAGAATAAGATGTTGGGAAAATATAAAATGAAGAAATGAATAGTAAGCGTATTTACAGATTTAAAAACACTATCATTAGCCATTAGCTAGCCGATCGAAAAATAGTTATTTTAGTATATACGTATGTATCTATATATATATATATGTATGTATGTATATAAATGACCGTTGGAAGTAAAAACATAATTTAAAAATTAATCTAAAATTATTAGCAAGCAGTTATAAATTTTATCAATTTAAACAAAAAGTTTAGATATTGATGCCTCTTTAAAATATATTCAGTTATAGATGGTGATAAAATTATTTATAACAGATTTGAAAGTAAATAAACTAAAGTAATGAATCAACAAAGTAAAAACGATAATTATGCTAATAAAATAATCTATAAATACTGTTGATAACCTGCTCACATGCGTGGGGTGCAATTTCAATAGAAACTAGATTTGATCAGCGTTTTGAAAGCGTAGAATAACTTTTTGGTTTTATTATTTTGGTTTAAAGCAATAATATTTGAGAAATTGTCAAAAATATCACTTTCTTTGTACCACTTTTCATTTTTATCTTAATCACTTTTACCCTTATTTTTTAAGAGAGAGAAACACACTTATAACCCTTGAGTTAATTAATCTAAAACTTAGAATTTAGTGTTGAGGAGTGGGGATAGGGTGAATTAGGGTTTAGAAATGTAAAATTTAGGATTTTAATTAATTTTAAAAAATTACCTCTTAAAAATTGGTATTTATGAAAATGTTTCTTTAATAAAAGTAAAAGTGAAAATTAATACAAGAAAAATGGTATTTTTGAAAATTCTCCGTAATATTTTTTGGTTCGAATATTAACATATAATTTAAAATGTCGATAAGTTATTATGTTTGTGCAGTAATATATATATATATATATATATATAATTTCATTCATAATTGAGTGATTTTTTCATTAAATATATTTTTCAATAATTATGATCTAATATCAAAGAGACTAAAAGATGATATGCATATTTAATTATTTAACCCATTTAGATCCATCTAGATCCTTTTAAGTCCATTAAAAATTTGAAAATTAAGTTCAAAAGTATTTTATTTTTAACTTAAAAAAATATTTGAAGAATATTATAAAATTAAGTTTAAATAAATTATTGAAAATTTTGTAAACAATAGCTTTATAAACAAATTAAAATTTAAAAATAAATTATTGAAAATTTTGTAAACAATAGTTTTATCTACAAATTAAAATTTAATTATTTAAAAAAAAAAAATACTGATTTCAAAATTATTCAGTTATTTAAAAGAATATGAAAAGAAAACTATAAATTTCTGTTATGATAAAAATAAACTATAGATTTATACTAAAAATATGAAAGATTTTGTTGAAATACAATCTTAGAATAGATATATAAGAATATCTTAGGAAATTTACCTCATTAGAAAATAATGTGTTTTTGATTGTTAGTAATCATAGTTGTTACATATTTTGTTAAGTTTTGATAAGTTTTTTTTTATTTTAATTTTGAAAGTATTTAGGTACTATCCAATCTCTGAGTATGCAAAATCTTTAAATATGTTATATTGATGATCTATAATTTAGATCAAAATTGGATATTCATCTTAATTATAAAGTCAGATGAGTATATTCTTTATAATTTGTATTTTCGAAAGTATTGATGTAATCTATTCATATGTTTATAATGTTATAATAATGTAAGTTATATTATCCCAGTTCTAAAATATATAAAAATTGAAGTATAACCAACCAAATTATATTATCAATATACATAGACAATATACAATATGCATCTTATAATAGTTAGTAGATTTCGTACTATCTCCTAGATATTACTTACCAAGTGATTTGTGCATGTGTCATTAGTACAATCATTCTAAAAATGATTACATGTCAAACTTTTAATTTGATATGGATCCTTGTTAATTACGACATCTCTTAACATTAATCATGACATGTCAAACATGTCAATTGGTGACAGCTTGTCTTGTGGGAGGGTTATTAAAAGGTGAGATATTGGGTTCGAGAAACTTCAAGCTCACCAACAACCTACATGGGGAGTCAATGAGGGCTCACATGTGAGTGGTTGAGATTGGTGCCTTGCAAGACTGTGAGTCTGGATCTGCGGGGTTGTCACATAAAAGTCAATTTTTATTGTAACAACCTGCCTCACGAGACTCATGCTGGTTGTGCAGAGTACCAACCCTAACCCCTCACATGTGAGTTCTCACTGACTCTCCAGGTACAGTATTGGTGTGTTTGGTATTTCTCGAACCCAAGACCTCACTCTTTAACAACTCTCCCAGAGGACAAGTTTTCACTAATTGACTTGTACGGGTCGAGTGAGCGGGTGTGGGTGGCCCATTAGCCGTGGGCGGTCGGGGCGTTACAAGTGGTATCATAGCTGGTTAGCCATCTCGGTTCTGACCCGAGAGGTGTCTTGAAAACCAGTCGTGTGGCGCAACGAAGGCGTTGCATTACTTGAGAGAGGGTGAATTGTAACATCCCGATTTCCAGTAATATGTGGAAAGGCTTAAGATGATTGATTTTGCTACCTATTTTACCAAAGTGCACTTACCTTTTCTGCCACATATCCATGAACTTCAGGGTTAAGCATGCTTATGTTGGAGTAGTGAAAGGATAGGTGATTTATCAGGAAGTGATTCGCGATTCCGTGTGAGTGAGGCCAAAACACGGAGAAATGTCATGTGGTGATTGCAGTGTCAATAAAAAGTGATTTCAAACTTGGTAAAATTAACACACGGCCATCAGACGGGATGGACCCCACAGACTGAATGAACATATGTGGATCGTCCATTAGCCATGGACGATCGATGTGTTGCATATTGATTATATGTAAATAGTTTCTTAAAATAAATTTTATTTTGTAATAAAATTTCTATGCGAACTACGTATGATTTATATCTCCAAATTTTATCTACTTTTACAACAGTTTAAAAATATATATACTATTATTTTACATAGTTATATCATTTATTTTAAAAATTCTTATTTGAATTATTTACCAATTTATTTCTTAAATATATAATCACTATAAAAATGATGACATGAATTATTATAAAACATGACATATCTATAGTTCATTATATATAACAATAAATTATATATATAATTATTATTTCATAAAAAACAAAATATATTTTATTTTTGAACTAAATGGAAGTACATATTAAAAATTTCATAAACTAAATATAGTTTGAGTTAGAAATGATTATTTCATATATTTTTTTAAATAATAAATAAATGAAGTAATTTTAAAAAGAAAATAATACAACATTTTTGGAAAAATATTATGTCTGCGCATCAGGAAAGCATCTAATTATAATGGTATATAAGAAGTGTATGACTTTACCAGTTCGATGAATTGAAGTTGAAAGTGTATGACTAATAAACAGAGTTAGAAGAAAAGAAAAAAAATACTCCATAGGATATAGTCCTTGGCGTTTTATACTGGATCCGAAGTCCATAGTGTAACCCGAACTGATTTTCGGTATTGGACCGGTAGCGGATCCAAGTAAAAACCTATTGGATCTTGTAGCCCAAACATTTCACCTATGGACCGGGTCGGTCGTAAACCGAAATCCAAACAAGTAAACCGATTATACCGAGCATTTATATTCTTGTCTCATCTATACACATTTATTTACACACATATACACAATACACAACGGCTCAACCTCTTCGTTTCCTACGCGTGAGCCGACGAACCCTATTTCCTAAAACAATCTCTCTCGAGTATTAATCATCATCATTAAACAATCTCCCAAGATGGCCACTATAAATCACATAGCCTAACAATCGTCATCTTCATCCGAGCATTCGAGAATCCAATCGCAGGTACTCTCTCTCTCTCTCTCTTTCTTCGATTCTTCTTCTTCTTCTTCTTCTTCTTCTTAAGTTCCTTTTACGGCTTGATTTGTCTCTGATTGATTCAAATCGGTTATGATTTTTGTTATGATTTTGGTTGGTAATCGCAATGGAAGATATGTTTACTACTGTTTGCTTAACTGATTTCTTTTTACGGTTAACATCTTTCCTCAAATTGATTTGGTGTTTTGTTTCTTTTCTTTTGCAGATGGATTCAACATCATCTATTGACCGACAAACCCAAGAAGACAAAGATGATGCAGGAAACATTCAAACACCCGATAGTAGTACCGGCAAGAGGAAAGAAACGCAGACAGCTAGTGGAGCGACAAGCAAAGTAAAGCGTATTCTCCCTACAAGGTCCAAAGTTTGGAAACATTACACAAGGACTAAATAAGATCGAGACAAATGTGTGTGTAACTACTTTCTCAACACGTTTTCATATCTCACAAGCTCAACCTCAAATCTGAAGAGCCACCTTGAGAAATGTAAGAGCCATCTTGCTTGGCCGGCTGGACAAAGATAAGCAACCAAACATTGATGATGAAGGGAAACTTAAGAAGGCAAAGTTGAATGAAGGTCAGTTGAGAGAAGCCACGAATGAGATGGTTTGTCTTAGGACAGTTTACCGTTATCATTTGTTGAAAGTGTAGCATGGAAACACTTTTGTGACAAGGTTAGTAATGTATAAATTGTAACTAATGTCTTGTCTTTTTGATGTTGAATTTCAACTAATGTGTTCTCTTTTCAAATGCTTGTACTTTGTAGGTAAAATTTGGGTACACTCCTCATTCTAGAAGAACTGCGACAAAAGACGTCATCAAGACGTATGTGGAAAGGAAAGAAGCACTCAAGAAATGGTTCTTGTGCAGCAACCAAAGAGTATCTTTGACAACAAATATTTGGGTCTACCCAACTAAAGGTAATCTGATCCTTTATACTAATGTGAAATGAGTGGGAGATGTTTCTGATCCTTTACGCAAGTTCATAGATTTTTTAAAGTTATATTTTGATTCTCTTATACATATTATAAAGCTGATTGTGGGGTTCTTATTTCTCAATGTATAGGTGTGAGTTATATGGTCATCACAGCGCACTATATTGATGCTTATTGGCGGTTAAAGAAGCTGGTCATAGGGTTCAAGCACATCATGGATCAAAAAGGTCAGACTATTGCAAATGTTCTAATAGAGTGCTTGTCTGGATGGGGAATAGTGCATGTTTTCTGCATAACCATTGATAATGCGACTTCCAAATAGTTTCAGCTTTGAGGAAGTTTCAGAGTAACTTTGCTTTAGGTTCTGATTAGGCTTTTGTTTTAGATGGAGAGTTTTTACACATGAGATGTAGTGGCCCATATCATTAACCTGATAGTTAGAGATGGAATGGCTGAAATGGATCAGAATTTGGTTGCTATTCGCAATGCTATCTCCTATGTTAGATCACATACTAACATGTGGAGATC
Organism: Moricandia arvensis; assembly: GCA_905132765.1. Lineage (NCBI taxonomy): Eukaryota > Viridiplantae > Streptophyta > Magnoliopsida > Brassicales > Brassicaceae > Moricandia > Moricandia arvensis. The sequence continues at coordinate 32,634 of CAJHQP010007361.1, forward strand.
TTTTGAGATTAAAGTTGACTCTGGTAATATTACAAGG
>CAJHQP010007362.1:0-32668 GCA_905132765.1 Moricandia arvensis
CGTTAAGAAGTGGACATATAAATCTCCATATTGAAGTATGATTGAGCTAACTTTGTGGTGGCTAATGACTTGAAATAGTAAGATTTTAAACTAAATTATGTTAAAATATTGGCAAGGAGGTATTTATAAGATTTAAGTAATTACGCTTTTGTGTTAATATCTATATTATACTAGTCGCTAGTTTTTTGTTGGCGTATATTAGTAGCTGGTTATAATTATTATACCATCTAAGCAATAAATCTATGGGTTAGAGCTTAACTTAAATTAGAGGGAAATTTAAATTTCTAGGCGTCTACTTACGCATCTCCAACGAGCCCCCTCATTTTAACGGGATCCACCTTCAAAAGAAGGAGATGAGTGTCTGGTTCTCCAACAATCTCCCTCAAATTTTTTTTATAAGAATTAATAATTTATATTTTAATCCTCAATATTATTAATAATTAACTATAACCACTAAACTTTCATAACCAATAAAACATACTATTTGAATCATATTAAAATAAAATATTTTTTAAAAAATATAGTAATATATAGTCAAATATAACTAAAAATAGTACAAAAAGTGTTAATAAAATAATTTTAATTGAAATATTTTAAAGAAAACATAACGATAAATATTAAAATATGATATATAAAAAATTATTTATGCAATTATTAAACATATATAGTTGTAAGAACTAAAGTGAAAAGTAAATAGTATTTTAAGAGAGTGAACAGTGCACCTTCAAATTCACCCATTTCAAATTTAAAGAGATAATAGACTGTTGGAATTTGAATGCAAAACCCCTAAAAAATGAGGGGATAAGAGACCGTTGGAGATACTCTTAAGCTACTTATTTTTGTTATTGTCTAAAATAAATGGGCTATATATTTCATTTACTCATACTGTTTATCACATTAAAAAAAGACATGTGTATATGAATAGCTGTTTACAAAGTTACGAACTGATATCAATTGTTAGAATGAATATAAGCTATGACATGGACATATCTTTGGTGTATGTATGTATGTATGTATGTATGTATGTATGTATGTGTGTTTCAATGTTTCAACTTCTTTATGAACTTAGTATAATGAGAAATTATTAAGATTGTGACTTAGCAACAAACTAATATAGACGTATTGAACATTTCTAAATTTCAAAACGAATTGTGGATTAATCTAACTAGTAATCTTTAGTTAGTTTCTTTTTAAAAACGTTTACTGAGGAATTTTGTCACTTTTTATTTTGTTAGTCTTTGGGAAATGTTTGCGTATCTACAAAGTAACTACTTATATATATCTGTGTTGATTGTTGAACTGAACCACACATGATAGTTTGAAAGCTAATCCATATGTTACGATGTAACTGATATCAAAATTATTATTAAAGAAAAATGAAACTATATATTGACATCTCATATTAGAATCCATGAGTATCTTACCGCCATCGTTTTGGTATCATTATGATGATACATATCTCATACTAGAACAAATGAGTACGATGGTACGTACCATATCGTTAATACTATAGCATTACTAGAAGCAGATGAAAAAGAAACTATATGTCAATTAATATTATAAAGCAACATGTTAAGATATTGTCAAATTAATCGGATGTAAAAGTCAAGCTTGATTTCTAGTTGCTATAGAAATATTTTCAAATATAACTAGCCTCAATTTTATAAAACATGTGTTTTTCACGCTACACCTATTTCGATACCAATTCAGTTTAATAAAATATAATTGTTAATGTAGACACTGAAAAGTACTATGGATGAACAAAAGTCAGAGGTTTTTAACAATAAGAGAAAAATTATGTATAATATATATGCACACGACACACTTTGGGTATATATTTATAAATTTGTCACTTTAATCTGCAATATTTACTATTTCGAAGGAAAATAACTCGTCCCAAGAGTTAGTGAAGTATGTATCTGAACTCCATTATTGTAATAAAGAAAATAAGTCTACTGAAGAAATTTTCTTAGATTAATATACTTACAATTTTTTTCCTTAAGTGCAGTTAGAAAATCTAAGGGGAGTTAACCCACCTGCTTGACTTTCAGGTTTTCTAAATTTGACATATCATTTGCCTCCATGAACTATTAGTTACAATAATAGGTACCTTACTGATTAAAGCCAAACGTTTTTGGAATGATGGATCAACTCTAACTGCTGTCTTGTTTAATCTATCTGTCGTCCCACAAAAAATGTATTACTATTAAAGCAATTATAGCATTTCTAACCTTATTCCATATTTTACTGTAAAATAAAATGAAAAATAGATTAAAAACAAACAAAAAATATTACTCTATAAATGGAGTAATGTTAAACATTACTCAATTTTTCACTCAATTTTACAGTGGAAGGTTAGAAATGCCTTTAATGGTTTCTTTTTTGTTAATGGTTATATGTTTTGCAAAAAGATAAAGATTCTCTTTACATAGGTACGGAAACTTACCAAATCCATAGTTTGTTGATAATATGTTTATAGATGATAAATTATAGTAATATCGTTTATTTTGAACCAAAAAAGAAACAATATGCATATGTATTATTTTGGGCTTCTAGAAGAAAATTACGTGACGGGGGAGGCCCAATGCAATGAGAGAAAAGGGGCCCACCATATATCTCCCAAGTCAATGACCAACTACTTGTAACTTACAGGAGAGAATCTATGTCATTTCATTTGTTTTTATTAAAAATCTTGCAAATTATTTATTTATTTATTTATTTTGTAGTTGCTTATTTGACATTTACAATTCTCTTTACTTTCCCAACTTTCACCAACGAAGAAAGAAAAAATGATTATGCGGATCTAGATCTAAACGATGACGTAAAGTAGAATTGATAAAATAATTTCTTTTCACAAACATATAACTTCTTACATCAAGAAAATTGGCCTGGTGCAAAAAGATAAAATAATAAAATAAAAATGGAATAAAGTAAGAACAAAATGGTGATTATGAATCAATTTCCCCATTTTCTGGAAACACTTTTAGTTTAATGACTATCAAATTTTAAAGCGTTTATACTAGATATCAAGCTTATAAATTAATATATTCTTTTATATTTAAAATGCAACTCGTTAAGATGTTTCAATATGTTAGATTTGATTGCATTAATTGAGATCACAGTTGGGAATTCTTTTCTCCATTGCACTTCAAAATAAAGTACAATTTCACATTGTAGTCTCTGGTGTACTTCTTGATAGGGAATTTTCTGTTGTACTACTTTGATATGATGCTTTTAAGTAGAAAGAGTTTTTTTTTTTTGGTTGCTTTTAGAAGATAGTTGGTAAAATTGATTTTCTGGTGGCTATCAAACCAAACTCATGGATTATTTCCTCGGTTTTTCTGTGAAAACTTAAAATGTTAATTCAATTAAATAACCAATAAATAAAACAATTAATTTCAAAAGTTTGTTAAAACACGTAAGAAATACGAACTATCCGATCGTTATCTTATCAGTGTGACACCACATACATGCATTAGTGATTGAAAGTTTGAACTAGAACCGACTCAAGATGGCTTTCCAAAATTAAATTATATTATCTTAGTTTAAAATAATAATCTAATACACAACCCATTAATTAAACATGTGTAGTGTATGCCTTCTCAACAAATAAACAAAAGGCTATTCTTTATTGAAAGGATGTTTAAATTAAAAAAAAATTCTGAAACGGTACAAGACTACGACTTATGAGCCATAGAGTGTATTACAAGAAACATAAGATGGAGGAGGTTCCTAAGAAGAAGAGGGTGAAGATTACATACAATTTACCGTTGAACAGGAGTCTTGTGTGTAGTCTTCCACAATCGCGACTTCCGCAAACGCTGCCGACGATATGAAAATAATATTAGCTCGTCTTGGAAACTACTTTTGTGGACAAAGCTTTTTGAGCGTTACACGGCTTAGGCGCCTGAAAATTTGGAAACAAAAACAAGTTTGAACAGTGAAGCGTTCACTGTGTTTGGTGAAAGCGTAAATAGCTACTCCCTCCGTTCTTAAATATAAAATGTTTTAAGTAAAATACGGTTATTAAAAAATATTTTTTATCGAAAATACATTATTAAAATTATAAAAAAAAATTAATTAATCAATTACAAAATAGAACTATTAAATTTGATTGGTTACACAATTTTTGATAAAGTTAAAGTTAACTAAAAATATGAAAATATCTTATATTTTGAAACAAAAAAACTCTTTTAAACATCTTATATTTTGGAACAAAAAAATTCTTTTAAAATTTTTATATTTTGGAATAGAGAAAGTATTAAATTTTAAGTCAATTATTTAATTTCAATTTATTAGTGGTAAACCTAAAAAAACACTTTAAATTCATGAGAATCTTATGCGTACGCGTCGTCTGATTTGTAACCAAGAGTGTGTTGTTGGTGGAGACTGAAAAAGAGCAAACAATTCCAAATTAGGAGTTGACGAAGTTCTCAAAGCTAAATAGTCTAAATGTGATATGATAGAAAGAAGCAGATCAAACTCTAACAACCATCTATATTGTGTCACAAAATGAAACCTCTTATTTTCTGATCAACACGTTAAAGGGACATTTCAAATTGGTACTCCCCTCTCTTTCCAAAAGATATTTTAAGTATTTTTAATATACTAAAAATATTAAATGCTTAATTATTTATACAAATTTTAATGTAAATATGGTGAGATATAACATATGATCGGTTCAACCCTTAATATTAGTTAGAAAGTACTCCAAATCCGAATCAGATAGTGTGATAACCAATCTACTTTGTATCACTAAATACATTTTTTCCGAAACTAACTGGGTTAGTCGATAGAGTTTATATTTAACGTAAATAATTTCTGTTGCTCTTAATCAACAGTGTAACCATCGCCCGTAAATATTCTTAAATATTTAAAATTTGTTTATATTAATTAATAAATTGAACATTGAGATTTCTTACAAATTTATCTTTAGCAACAATAAAAAATTTAAAAGTTCTACTAAACTGGAATCCTAATGTAACCAATTCCTTCTTTTTTTTGACAACAAAACCATTTCCCTTTAATTTGTCAGATGTGACAATTTTTATATATCAGGTTAGTAGAATAATTAAACAAAAAAAAACAAACAATTCAAAAAACAATTTTGGTTAACTAAGAGCACCTTTATCCCCAAGAAAATGGGGGTGCTTAACATAAAAAATAGAGGAAGGGGACCACCAAAAAGAAGAAGTCAATGCTTCAGTTGCCCAAATAAGCGCCAGCTTTTCTTTGGTGCTTGTTCTGTTCCGTGGGCCCCACGACACGTGGCGGCCCGCGATTGGTCCTTTTTATTTATTTTTTTTTTTTTTTAATTCGAAAAAAAAAAAAAAAAAAAACTTAAACACCCCCTAGTGGGGTGCTGGGATAAAGGTGCCCTAAACCGGCATCACCAGTGTGGTGATGGAAACTCCAAGTACTCCGTCAAAATTTGTCTGCCTTTATATATATATTTGATAGTATAATAAACGTAAACACAAAAGTGCTGAACTACGTTTTACATGTCCGGAACTCCTGTGTGTCAAGAAGACTGACCATAATGTCTATGAAAACACCAAGTTGTAAATAGTTTGTGGCAAAAAACCCCACTTCTGTCATAACACATTTATCGTCTCCTATTTACCCGTATGCGAAGTCTGTGAAACATGAAACTACATCAAACATTCTTTAGCTACTATTATTGTTTCTTCCACTCTTTCCTTACTGCAAAATCATCTCTAACCTCAAAATTTAGCTGAACTTTCCAAAGCCTCATCAACGTATAAGTCGTAACATACAAAATCTTCAGCTCAGGCAAAATCTTTATCTGAATTTTAACATCACCAACCATGTGCGCACAAATACGTCTTAAGGGTTAAAAAACTCCAGCTCAGCAATAATGGTAGTGCATACATACTAAATACTAATACAAAGATATTGAAGTTGGGATTTAATATCATTAACCTCGTAGAATTAACAATCTTTAAACACAACAGACCTTAAAAGAACTGTGTGGCTACAACTACAAATGAAAAAAAAAAATTGTTACAACATTGAAGGCAATACATATATCAACTATATATATAGTCTTCTGCACATCCTACACTGTGCAAATAGAGAACTTACCTTACACCGTGACAACATTCATATTTACAGACGACTCCTACGACGTGGTTTTGTCCCCTTGTAATACCGGATAGGTTCTATATGTGATCTATCAACCTATTCATGGAAACCTCCGAGCTTTCTGAGGATAAGTGGAATACTTTTGGAGTGTTCTCGCTGGTGGTGGAGGCGGTGGCATCATCACGCGGGAATGATTCTTGAACTTGCTTGAAGATGAATGTTTTCTATCTGACTCTATTACGGATGGTGATGATGACGAGCTTGGGAATGACCCTTTCTTGTTCTCCATTGTCGATAGTTTCAGTCTCTTTGAGGGCTTAGGAAGATGATGACGATCATGATGACTATGCACTGCTGCAGAATCTTTTCTCACGTGGTTGTTCTTCTTGCTGCTTGAGATAAGATGTAAGGAGGATTCAGTTGTTCCGTTCCTTTCAAGAGGCGTTTCTATTAGTTTGGATTTGCGGGCTTTCATGGACTTCTGAGAAAGTTTCGTTGGCCACCTGAGGATTCCGTTTGGGTTGTTGTGGTTTCCGGACTGGACTGCAAAGTCACAAAGTGTTTGAGCAGCTGCTAGTAGCTGAGGACAGGATCGAGCTGCAGAAAACATAACATCATCATAAGACTAGGTGATGAGAATTTGAGTAATAGCACTTGTGAAAATATACCATCGTCTTGAACATCTCGTGAGCCCTCTGCTTCTGCATTTGATGAGAGACAAATTCATATCATACAATTTTAGCCAAGAGAATAAAAGGGTGAAGATTTGGAGAAAAAGAAACACCAAAGGCAGATTCTTACCTGTAGAAACACATGACGCTTTTTGAAAGGTAGATACAGATGCTTCTGTGCACTGGCAGGAAGTGGTGTTAGCCAAAATTGCCTGAGAGGTCTTAGTTCCAGTAACAGTTTGCTTCTGTACCGGAAGGACTAAGCTTTGGTTGAAAGCGAGTGAATCCAGATTTTCGAATGGGTTGGTTATATTCTCGTTAGAGCTCATAGTAGTCTCTGCTATTCTTAGCCATCGTCCTTGACAAAGCGTTTTGCCGGTAATAAGCTTTGCAGCTTCCGAGTTGGTCCTAGAGCTTGCATTATAAGCCTGTGACCAAGGGAAATGTGGCAATCCGCCACGATGAGGTAGTTGTTTAGCTGAACGCTGCTGATCCGACATGTTCTTAGAGTTCTGAAAAGGTTTTGAAGCATCTACGAGCAGAGAGTCTAAATCTTTTGGCGGAGGAAGGCCTAATCTTTTCAATACATCGCCAGACTCGCATAATGGAAAATTAAGTGGTGTGGAAGGAATCTCAGGATTGACACAATGATCCTGAAAACACACAAAGAGCAGATAACTTTTCAGCTGAACCAACAGAAACATCTAAGGCATGTTATACACGTATACAGGTCATACCAGAACATATACAACATTTCAAAAATATTAAATTTAGTAATCTACCTTTGAAGATGAGGATAGATCTCCATCAAGAGCATCTACTTTATCACTGTTTTCGCCATTTAAAGTGGCAGAGATAGAGCTAGGTGAGCCCAGAGATCTGCTGATGGTAGCATCTAATTCAGCAGAGCTTTGTGATTGAACATGCCTTCTAGTTGGAAGAACAGACCAAACATTTCTGACTACACTCATCAAAGTGTCACTAGTATTCTCTGGTTTCTTCATTTTGTCTTTACCCAAAGGACATTCGTAAGAGCCTTCAAGAAGCTTGTTTAGTGACAAATCTTCAACAAGTTTGGTAACATCATTTATTTCAGGCTTCAAGCCATAAGCACCTGCATTTAAGGCGAATCCAAGCAAATCATGTGATGAGGATATACTAACAAGACTTTGCCATATCAACAAGTTCGCGTTTAAATGCAAATACTAGTGAAAAGCACATGTGTTATAACCCTCAAATTGCCCCTTTGGTACCTTAGCAATGCAAAGAATATCTCAGCCAGTGAAACCTTTTCAGTTTGATGTTAGGGAGACTAAAGAGACCCAAAATCACCAACAACCGAGGGAACCTCTAAAGCTACCTCAGAACACATTCACTTGTAAATCACTTCAAAGTTCAGATGGTGCAATCTATAGAAGCAGTCACATACCAAAAAATGCATTCTCGCCAGTGGCTGGATTGACGGTTGAAAAAGTTCTAGTAAGAACTTTTGGGTTCCTCTTATCACTTCGCTTTCCATTACAGCTGCTTCTTTGCTTCACTGCTAAGGGTTTATCTATGCGGCATCAAACAAACAAAAAAATAAGTAACCAAATTAATATGTAGCATCTCCAATCAAACTTCAAGAACATAGTACATACTCTTGTCAAACACATCAACTGAGAGTTCTCACTAGACCTCAACAAATTCATATACTTTTGTTGTTTTCATATACCTGAGAGAGTAGATCCTTGTCCACATATCTCCTTGGAGTCATTTTCTCTCACAGGGTCATCTAAAAGAATCAATCTAGACCTTTTGGAGGTAAGGTTACTACTACTACTTCTCGAAAGCTTTCCTCTTTTCCTAGAAGACTCTGGACTACTAGAGATAGGTAGATAACCGTTCTGAGGCTCGGAAGAAGTTTCAACTCGGAGTTTGGTAAGCCTATCATGTACAAAGTCGTGTGAGTGCATTAACTTGCGCCACTGCGATGGATCTGAAACCCCACTGCTACTCCCTCCTCCTGGATCAAGTAAAATGGACGATCTTTCATTTAGAATCTTGAAAAAAGTTTGCAAATTTACCAAATCTATGATTCAGGGAATTAATAAAAGGTCAAACCTTTCTTATTAATTGAAGCACTGCAACGCTCAATCTCGACACGAGTCTTGTCACAGTTGTTGTCTGATGTTTTATTCGACGAAACCCTAACTCCACCACACCCTTCGGATCCCATAAGCTTAACCTTCACCGAAACCGAAATCTCCTAAACATCCATCAGAAGACGACATCGCAACCGTGTAGACATCTCTTCTTCTTCTCCAAGCTAGAAAAGCTTCGATCGAGTTTGAGAGAAGCTAACTGGTGTGGAGAATCGAAAGCTAAAAGAGTGAGATTGAGATTGATTTTAGGGATTTGACGATTTGGGGGAAGAAGGCAATGGTGCGGCTGCGTGGAATCGTGGTTGATTTTTCTAGGGCAAAAGAAAAAATGAAAGTGGATTAAAGATGAGTATTTATAGTTTTTGGGAAATTAATTTTGTCATCTTTGGATATGCTGTATGTTCCGGTGTGCTCGTCCTTACTGATACGCATGACGTGTCAACTGCATTATTGCTGTAGAGAGTGATCAACGGCCGTTCGATGAATACTGTGACGAGGATTTTGTGATCTAACGGCTTTAAAGAGTCATGTAAGCTTGCGCACGTAAGTTTTTGGTGAGTTTATGAAATGTCCCATGGGAGTATTCAGGTGTTGGCTTGGGTATATTTATTTGACGGGATTACCCCTTATCTGCAAACCAACGCCGTTAGATTATCTAGTGTCCGTTAAATATTAATTTTATTTGATTAACTAAATTCACTTTAGCTTCGACTGTATAGTTTTACAAATTTTTACCTATCAAGAACAATGGTTTTTATTACTTTAGTTACTATTGAAACAAATAAAAACCATACACACTCATTTTCACTCCAGAATTCATCAGAGTAACAACATTTAGTTCACTTCATTTTTTTCTCTCTTTTTTCCACTCATTTTCTTTTGAGTATTTGTACTCTTTGCCAAAATATTTTTGCGATATACCTACAAATAATTTTTCACTGTTTCACAGATATTTTTAGTATACTCCCCTCTAATACTATGCTCCATTGAGAATACTAGAAAAAAATTGATATTTTTTATAGAATTATCCTAATTTTATTTCCACAACATATCTTTCATATAATAAGTTTCTTATTTTCATGCGAGAGACCTTACTATTTACTCTTCTTATGACAATTTTTTTTCTTTCTTGTCTTTCCTAAACTTGTTTCTATTTTCTAAATTCTCATTTTATTGCAATCCAAAATCTGCACTATCTCCACCATCGGTTTATCATCATCTCGATCATTCCTATGTGTCATCTCCTATCTTTGTTTCCCTTTCCATCTGATCCAATCAATCTTTTATTCTTACAAGATCATTTCGAGTTCAAACCCCAAATCATCGTCGTCACCAGAGGAGATGACTCCTCTCCCGTCTACGTCATCACTGTAAGTATGGGACTTAAACTCATGATCTAAAGACAAGACTCGATCTCTAAAACCACTAAGTAGATTCACTCCTTGTTACATAGTATAATCTTCAGTCCTTCCTCATAGACACCAAATATAAATGCGCTATCCTCTTATATATTTACATATTTTTAGACTATAATATTTTATCCTAATATTATTTGCATATATATATATATATATTTATAATTAGCTTCTATTTCTTTATTAAACTGCTAACATATTCAATATCATAAGGATATACTATTAGATTGCTAACAATTTTAATCGCATATAACGAATTATTCCTACATTTAAATGTTTACAAATCATTTTGTGAGATTCATTTTTAGCATGTTGAATGACTCATATAGCACAGAAAAGTTGGAATATTACTAGAATAACATACATTTTCTAAAAATTACTAGAATATTTTTTGACCCTAGTAAATTACAATAAACACCTTTCCTTGAGTTTGCCTATATTTTTAATTAAGAATGCCATGTCAGCAAACCGTATTCCACGTCACCTTAACCGTATTCCACCTCACCTTATACGTATTTCATGTCATTAATTTTTTTACACTTACCAATACATTCATTAATTTGTTCAAAACAAGAAAAAAACCCCAACTCCCCACTCCCTTTTCCGAAGTCGAATTCTTCAAACCCTAGAGAGAGTTTTTCAATGTGTCGCCGTTCTCTTCTCCGTAAACTCGTCTTCTACAATCTAGCATTTTCTCTGAAAACGGTCGAGAAAAGATGCCGTCATCGTCTTTTCGGAAATCGTCTACTTTGAAATCGTCCTCTTCAAAAAAGTCAGATTCGCAAAAGTCTTCTCTGGTAAGTTTCGACTAAGTTTGATCTATACTGTGATTGAGTTTGATGTATGTTGCGTCTGAGTTTGATTTAAGTTGTGACTGAGTGTGATTTTATGTTGACATTGTTGTTTATCATCTGAAATTCTTGAACTGTCTATCCCGATATCGTCTTCGCCGTAATCGTCTTCTCCGCAAGCGTTTCTACGAAATCTTCTTCGCTGCAATCGCCCAAAATCTTCATCTCTGCTGAGTTTTTCGAGTTTGTGGCTGAGTTACTTTTCTTTTACGACTGATTTAAATATGCAGTTGTGGCTGAGTTACTTCCTGCGAATCTCCAAAAATCTAGGTATAAGAAATGTGCATTTTGAGGAAAAAAAGAAAATACATTTTAAAAACACCCAAATTGACAATTGTGGGGTGTATTCATTTAAGTTTGTTTGTGATTTGATACCCATATTTCAATAATATTCTTTTTTCCCAGATCTGAGTGAAAGAGAAGCTTGAACAAGAAGATAATGGAGGAGACATAAAGAAGTGATGGATTTGGCAAATACGAGGCATAGGAGTTCAATGAAGCTTGGAGACATGGAGGAGTTATCACCGGAATGGTGCAGCAAACCTGTATTTTCTTGTTTCTCTGTGGAAAACATACCTCAACCGTGTATTTTATATTTGACTTATGCTATGTTTATACAACTTAGCTGTGTCGTTTATATATCTCAACCATGTCGTTTAAATAACTCAGTCATACCTCAAACATATCATAAAATCAGAAATGTTTATATACTCAGCCGTGTCGTTTTTATAACTTAGTCGTGTCGTTTACATAACTTAGTCGTGTCATTTATATAACTCAGTCATACCTCAAACATACCCTAAAATCAAAAATTTGAATTCAAGTACTTTAAATAGTTATATTGAAGATCCTCTTATCAATATCAAGTGGATATAAATCAACTAAAATGTGTATAGTTTCTTGAATTTTCAAGTTGACACTTTAACTTGATCTTGAGATATATGTTCTGTTACAATTACTTATACAATTCTTACTCACAAGACTCTAACTTTAATCATTTCTTAAATCTAAACCTCAAATCCTAAATTATAGAACTATAAAGTTATAAAAGTTATAAAGTTTATCCTTTGAACATTACATCTGATATTTTTTATTATTTAAATTTATTATTATTTAAAGTTTAAGGTTTAGGTTTAGAGTTTAGATTTATAGTTTAGAGTTAAATCAAATTTTAATCATTTTAAAAATTTAATCTCTAATCCTTAATATTCTATTTTAAATCTTGATTTAAATTCGTAACTATATTCTTAACACTTAAGTTATTTTAAAATAAAATTGAAAAAACTAAAATTACAATTTATATTGCTTTTTTCATAACCATTGATCGATTTTAATCTAAGGATTCAAAATTATATTTTTATCTATCCTCAACCTTCTTTCTCATTGGTTAATCTTTTTTTTCAAGGATCACAATTAATGTCCATTGATTAAATGAAATCTAAAGGCCAAAAATTATTCTCTCATTTTCTTACAATTGATAGGACTTAGCCTCTTCATCTCTCTCTCTCTCTTTGACATTTCTTTTTCTGCAAAAATGACAAATCCGATGAGGGAGAGAGCAGTAGGATGTCGGATCACCATTAAAGACACTGGAGGAGACAAAGCTTATTCTCTAACCGACCACCATCGAAGACGAAGGCGAAACAAATTACACTTGACAGCTGACTAATAGAAACGTTACGGCTGACTAATATGAATGTTACGGCTGACTTATAGTCATGGTTTTTAACCGACCACCATCAAAGACGAAGACTACATGAGTAGATCTATCTCAAATTTTTGATTTTTAGATCTATGTTGTTAATGAGAGTGATATGTCTCTTGATTCCTAATATATAGACTCGTCTTTTTACTTTCTCTTTCGGTTTCTAAATTCAATTTAAGTTTGGATGATGAATCTTGAGCCTGTTATAAGCTTTTTTTGGTCGACATTGTTATAAAAAAGTCGTATTGTAATCACAACTCAGGCTTTGATTATAGCAAAAACCCTAAACCATGACTTATAAGTCAGCCGTAACGTTCCTATAAGCCAGCCGTCAAGTGTAATTTGTTTTGCGACATTTTGTATTTTGGGCCGGAAAAAATCATTTTTCCCGCCCAAAATATGAGACGAAGGCGAAACAAATTACACTTGATGGCTGACTAATAGGAACGTTATGACTGACTTATAATCATGGTTTGTAACCGACCACCATCGAAGATGAAGACAATTGGAGTAGATCTGTCTCAGATTTTTAATTTTTTAGATCTATGTTGTTTATGAGAGTGATATGTCTCTTGATTCCTAATATATAAACTCGTCTTTTTACTTTCTCTTTCGGTTTCTAAATTCAATTTAAGTTTGGATGATGAATCTTGAGCCTGTTATAAGTTTTTTTGGTCGACATGGTTATAACAAAGTCGTATTGTAACCACAACTCAACCTTTGATTATAGCAAAAATCCTAAACCATGACTTATAAGTCAGTCGTAACATTCCTATAAGCCAGTCGTCAAGTGTAATTTGTTTCGCGACGTTTCGTATTTTGGGCGAGAAAAAAATCATTTTGGGTCGGGAAAAAAGATTAAAGTTTTAATCAAAATGTTATAAGTCAGCCGTAACATATGTATAACTCAGTCGTAACGTATGCATAACTTAACCGTAATGTATGCATAACTCAGTTGTAACGTATGTGTTGGAGACTCGGTGTATGAACTAAAGTTATCATATTCAGATGACGCACCATCTGAGTCGTCAAACATGTAAAAATTGGCTTTCAAATTCATCATCTTCTTCGTCTTCTCTACTTTTCTTACTTTTTTTGTTAAACTCTCTCATTTTCTTACAATATACAGGACTTGCTTTTTTCATCTATCTCTCTTTGACTTTTTCTTCTTCTCCAAGATGATGAATCCAATGAGAGAGGGAGCAGCAGGATGTCTTCCGATTTTCAAAACTTTTAGATCTATGTTTTCTTAGACCTAGTTTCTGGAAATAATAATTACCAGATCCATAAGATAAAGAATAAGGTGAAGAAGATAAATAAAGAAGATGAATAATGAAGAATAAGACACAACGTCTGTAACATAAACCTTTTTTTACTCTTGTAACGTTTTTATGGCATGGCAACTAAGAACTGATGACATGGATGATGACATGACAAATCGTTATGCCAGCCGACATATGAACACATAACTCAGCTAGCGTACCTCAGCCATAACACATAACGTATGTCAGCCGCAATGTGAATGTTATTCTAGTAATTAATCTTTTCCTAATAACCAGCCGTCAATACGGGGGAAAACAATAAATCAGCCATATCGTCACCTAAATCAGTCGTCAAGTGAATGCTATTCTAGTAATTAATCTTTCGTTAATAGGTCAGCCATAATAAGACTGAAATTTCTGTTAATCCAACTTATTACGGCTGATAAAAGGTAACTCAGCCATAACAAGCTCTCTTAAGTCAGGCGAAAGTTTAGTAACACAGTCGGCCGATGATCATTGAATCAACATGCGAAAATATAACTCAGCCGTTTCTTAACTACATCTCAGCTGTATTTTCAAAAACCCAGTCAGTCGATGTGTAAGTCTGCCGTAACGTATGTTTCTAAGTCAGCTGAGATCACATAATTCAGCTAGATGTTTGTTAATCAGCCTTCACAGGGGGCTGACTTATAGACGTAAGTCAGCCCTTTTCACAGAAGTCAGCCAGGTTAATTAAATCAGCCACAACGTACGAATAACTCAGTTGTAACGTTGTTTGTAACGCTTTGCGGCTGACTTCATTAATTCGCGTCAGCGAATTCCTACGTGGCGACGGTTTTTGGCTGACGTGACATGAAAAAATAATGACATTCTTGTAAATACATTTTTTCGCACAACATGATAGAAGGGCACGCTGGACATTTAAAAAATGTCAGTAATAAAAAAAAGATTTATATTATTCTAGTCTTTTGTACTAAAATATGTGTTAAATGAGTCAACTTCCCTATATCTAATAACATATAACAATTTTGATCATACCTTTATGGTATGTGGGGATCACACTCTAATCAAATAATACTACAACAGATTATTCTAACAGAGAATCTTTACATGGATTCTGTTTTATTCGGATAGCATGGATCCCACGAGGCGGATTGTTACTATCTTGTCAATGTCATTTGTAGTTGGAAATTTGGAAAAAGGATAAACAAAAAGGAGAATATGAGCATGTGGCAAACCCTTTTTTGAAACTCGATAATATACATGGCTGAAATAAATTAAAAACAAAGTAAAGAAATAGTAATCTGCTTAATAGTAAGAGTATTAAAAACGTAAATAAACTCTTAAAGTAAAAAAAAACGTACATGAAATCGTCTTTCCCAATATATTCTTGATTAAATCATTCATCAAGAATCAAGTTCAGCTTAAAGATCCTACACATAATATCTACTCTGTCATCTGACTTCAAACCATGTTTATGTAGATATCTTGTAATTACTGGCAATTTCGAATTGCATGTAAATGTTATGAAAGATCAAGAAATCCAAAATGCCTATAAATAGCCATGACATCCAAATAGTTGTTCTTCATATATCTAGGACCACCTGTAAAAGTAGTAGGTATCAAGAACTGTTGTCCTTGTTCATTCATATCAACGTTACTTGCATTTTCAGACTCTTTAATAGAATCATAGCTATATGATCGGAGACATGACTGATTAAGCCTAAAAATCGCAATTTGTTTGATTTTATTGTAGTATAACCATCAACCAGAAACTGCTGAAATAGGCGCCTTGAATAGAGGAGAACATTAAACTCATCTTTTCGTTCTTGAATACGAAAAACGTAAAACTGTCTCATACTAATATTTTTAGATTCTTCGTAGCTTCAGTTGCTCCTTTCTTAATCCCAATTCTAAAACCATCCTCACCATATACAAAGATTAGAGGACATTGTAGAGCAAGATATGAAATATGAATTTCATCAATCCTTGCAAGTTTTCCTAATTTATGTTGTAGAGCAATATCTCCCTGATCCATTCCTAATTGAAAATCTCCAGGAAACAATGTTGGAACTTTAGAAGCTGTAGGCGTGTTATATGTTCTACCATCCTTAACAGGATCACTGACAATTCTCATATGAAAAGTATCATCAGGATGCATATCAAATCTCTCCCTAGTTGATCTAAATTGCTCAACATATGGACTAACAACATTTAAGATTTGGATCAAAGCTTCAATGACTTCGGGCTTCAAACCATCGTTTTTAGATCTTTTCTGAACGTTTTTTTCCGTTATTGCAATCAATAAACAATATAGATTCTGTTAATATAAAGATATCAAAGGCCTTAAAAGTTATCTAAATTTATAAAATGTAACCTTATTTTAGAGCATTAGATCTGTTTTCGGTCTCATTTTCAGTGTCCACAATATAGAGTTGTCCAAATTTGACTTTCTCCCTTTAGTTTGGTGTTAAACTGCCCATTAGATGATAATTTCCTCGTTGAAGCTGGAACACATTTGACCCTTTCTCTTTCTTGAACGAATTTTCAACTTTCCAACCAAGTGATGTAAAAGAAAATGCCATACTATATGCTCTGGTATTTTTCTGAAAACTGTTAACACAAGCCCCAAATGGATATGTTTGTCCTACTAAAGTTTTTAACGCATCATGTAGTGCTTCATGATCTTCCATCTTAATGTAATAGATTAGACAGATTAGTATAAAAACTAATGTTAATAGTTAGACTCTAGACATATATATCCAACGTACCTCATCAAAAGAGCCTTCTAATAGCTCAGCAGCAGGTTGTCCAACAATTATAGTAGCTTGTTCATCAAGTAACATGATCTTAATTTGATCTGTGTACCTTTAAAGGAAAAAGGGCAGAATACAAAAAGTATAGTAAAACTTACGATTCATATATTCTTAATAATGCAAGATATATATATATATATATATATATATATATATATTTAGAGATAAAAAATATTATTCTGGTGCCATGTTAGTCACATTGCATCAGCATTTATCACAACGCCATATAGTTTTCACTGGCTGAATGGACTTAGAAGACTCGTTTTTTTCTGATTTTTGTCACTTTCTTGTTGCATCTCATATACCCAAAGTAATACCAAGCCCAATTGGTGTCAATTGCACTAACTATTTCTTTAACACGACACTTTTCAATCTGTTATGGTAAGGTTGTTTGGTTTAGTTTGATGTAATTATAATTTGAAGTAAACATAGCAAAAACATAAAAAAACATTTTTGGAACGATATTAAAAACCTCATAGGAAATTCGTATTTCTGAGATTGATCTTTCTGAGAAATTGTTCCATTCATCTTTTCTTCTTTTTCGATTTTAGTTTCACAACACTTGCATCACCCAGAGAAGTGAGAATATGATCAGTGCATGGGTTCCTATATTATAGGTTAATCATATTAGCAAAATAATAGAGAAGTTATTATTAACTTTATAATGTACCAAGTTTGTAGAAACTATATACAAATACGTACATAGACTTGAAGCAATCAAACTGAGTCATTTTGGATTTATGATAACTTTTGATGTATCAAATGCATTGGTAATTTACACTTCACCTACTAAATGAAATTGGAATTATAATACACTATCACAAAAACCAAAATCTATATTTACGTATGCATTATACAAAATACTATCTTTGTAATCAGATATTTTTGCAAATCTGATCAAACATAGGACCTTTTTCTCCTGCAGCTTCTTTGAATGCGTTGAAAACCTGATCTGCGAACAGGTCCCACAAACAACATTGTATGGTTTGCTCCCTGCGAAAATAGATTATGACAAGGGCAGATTTCTCAAATATATCTTTTTGAAGTTTTTGTCATAAAAATAGACTTTAAAATGACTAAAATAGATTTTTTATTTTTTGAAAAATTAATATTTTCTTACTTTTTTTTAATTTTAAGCATTATCTCAAAAAACCCAACCCATAACTCTAAACCCTAAATCTAACCAAATGTATAAATGTATATTTACACCCCTTAATGTAGGTTATGTTGGTCATTTTTTCTTTAAAAATTATTTTAGTGACAAAAACTTTTTAAAGTCTATCTTAAGATATTACTAATATCAGGTTAGTTTCTAAATTTAATGGAATAGATTTAACAAAGAAACAAATATTACTTTGAGTCCATGAGTAGAAATTCCATTTTTTTCTAATATTTCTGTTGACTTGAACCAAGTTAATGTCCCCAACATCTATAGCTTGTTAGACTATGTACGTCTACAAATTAATGAAAGATTTTGATTTTAAAGTAGTAAGAATAATTAAGAAACATAATAATTGTTTCAAGATATTTTTTAAACTATCTCATAAACATTATTTACCAATTGATTTGGTTATATGTCATCACCACAATTAATTTAGCAAAAAAATGATGACATGACTCACTTAAATTATGACATGGATCATACTAAATTATGACATGGATTCTACTAAATTATGACATGACTTAACATAATTATTACACAAAATTCAATTAATGAAATTCATATATACAATATTAACTACATAATTATTATCATAATTAAAAATATAAATAAACAATTTATATCTAAGATGGAATTAATATTATACTTACACTTTTGAACAAGTTTATAAAAAGCAACTAAATATAATTATTATTTTTTAGTATTTCTATATTTAATGTTTATAATAAAAATTTATCTAAATATGGAAAGTATTTCATTCTTAAATTTATATCCCATAATTATATAACAATATTTATACATACTGTAACTAAAACAAATGTTCTATACTTTAGCATTTATAATATTTTGAATTTTGTAAATAAAAATTTCTACAAAAATATATGTGCTTCAAATTTCCAAAAGTTAATCTATCTTAAAAAATATATTAAAAAATATATTACTTTTTTAAAAAGTTCAATACCATATTCTTCTAATTAAGATATTGCAGTTAAAATTTTATTATATGATATAAAGATTATAGTAACATGGATAATTCATTTTTGATATTTTGATAAGTTTTTAAAATATTGTAATAATCTAAAATCACCTTATATTAAAGATAAACATTATGTAATTATTTAAAATTATTTTAATTAATTTTAAATTATAAAACAAAGACAATAGTAATAACAATATATATATATATATAGTTATTTAAATATATTACGAAATGTAAAGGTAAGGTTAATCAATCTTCTAAATTATTAATCTATTAAATTAGTTTAAATTTAAAATTTTATTTCTGCACATGATGCAAGAAAACACTTAGTATTAAGAGAATACTATTGAAAATTTACGAATTGAGTATCCAATTTTCCTCCAAACACTTCATCAAATGTTGTTAAATTGATGAACTCATCATCATTATGATATTACAATTATTGATGGTAGTGTTGCCTGTGAAGGAAAGTTTGTAGGCATGCCTAGTTGCTTGATATTTTTCGGAGGCAGGAGTCATCGTGAAATTCTCAAATCTTCATACACCGAGTGTAAGTTTGAATTGTACTTTAGGTGCAAAATTAATCTTGCAACTTGCATGAATTTTGGTTCCCTGTAAAATAATAGAAATATATTGATGAAGTTAGGAAAGTAGTCCAAAACATAGTATATAAGACAATAACTACTTTTTAGACTATATAGCATTCACATATTGTCTTGTCTACCAGAATCGGCTGAAGTGAATCATCAGCCTGATTAGAGGTTTGTTTCCATAGATGAATAGGTTTTACATGAACTTTCCAAGTATCTTTGTATGGTCTTAGTTTGCTTAGCAAAGAGACAGGGAGAGGAGACACTAGAATGGTTTTAACGTGAACGTCTAAGGTGTTCTTAAATCTAAACAGTGTGTTGTTGTGATTAAAAAATGCAATGGAGTTGTATCTATATATACTGTTTATGGTTTGGGATTTTGTAGTTTAAGGATCCCTAAAATAAGGGATAATATTTCTGTTTTTTGGAATATTGTAAATGATCACGTTTAACAGTAATTTGATTTGGTTTTATTTTGTTTAGATTTAAGATCTTAAAACCAAATATATTTTGGATTTGGTAACAACAAATTGGTATAATTGCTTAGATTCTAAGTACATTTGTAATGGTATAATTATCTATTGATATAATTCTTTAGTTTTTCATAATTTACGGTGATATCAATTATAAAAAAACAGATTTTATTTCTTAAAAACAATATAATACGACTTGAAACCATAAAGCATCTAATCTTAATACTGTTTTTAAAAATCTGTATGTTATTTTGAACTATAATGGAATATAGTTAGAAATAGTTATTATGTTTCATTTGTATCCACTCTATTAAATAGTAGATCGAGTAACATAGTTGTTGTTATATATTTAAGTGAAAATGTGCAACTTAAATGAAAGGGTGCAAGGCTTTATATATTTAAGTTAAAGGGTGCAAGGCTTTAATATTTAAGTGAAAGGGTGCAAAGCTTTATATAAACCATTGCAATTGTTTATATGAACAATTGCAACTATATAATTGAAAGCTTGCAACTATTAATGATTGACAACCTTTGGAAATAACCATATTGATGTTTGCACCTCTTGGTGATTAACCATTGTAACTATTTGCTAAACATTACAACTCTTCATTAACCCTTGCAACTTTTGGTTTAACCATTGCAACTATTGGTTGCAACTCTTCACTCTCTATATAAGGAGATGGAGGCATTGGGAAATGAGATAGGAAAAAAAATCAGAAACTAGTTAGAGAAAAGATTCATTGTTCAAAGATCATCAAAGACTTTGAAGAACACATATAAGCACTAAAAACTCTTTTTGTTTCTCTTGTATCTTAGCCTAGAACAAGAGTGAGACTTTGATTGTCTTCTCCTACAAAGGGATTTCGTGTAACCCAAAGGCTTGGAATAGGATCGAAATACTCTTTAAGGAAAGTGACCTCGTGCGCGATTCAATCATTATCCAAGTATATAATTCATAATTTCCGGGTTACCAACCCAAGATAACCAACAATCTTAAAGAGTATTTTCTTGTGAATTATGGCTGGGGTATCTGTGCGAGAGATGACATCGAAGTTTGGAAAGTTAGATAAGTTTGAGGGAGTAGACTTTAGAAGATGGCAAAAGAAGATGCATTTTCTCCTCACAAATCTGAATGTAGTTTATGTTCTAAGCATGCCTATGCCTACAATACCAGAGGATGCTGAGAACGAGTCTTTGGATGAGACAAGGAAGCAACTTAAATGGGAAAATGACGATTACATATGTCGTGGCCATATTCTCAATGGTATGTCAGATCCTCTCTTTGATGTTTATCAGAATGTCGAATCCGCAAAAGAGTTGTGGGATGCGTTAGAATCAAAATACATGGCTGAGGATGCTTCAAGCAAAAAGTTCCTTGTTAGTAATTTTAATAATTACAAGATGTCTGATTCTAGGCCAGTTATGGAGCAATACAATGAATTGCTTCGTATACTAGGTCAATTTGCGCAACACAACATGAAGATGGATGAATCCATCTCAGTATCGAGTATCATCGATAAGTTACCACCTTCATGGAAAGATTTTAAACACATGTTAAAACACAAAAAAGAAGAGTTGTCTCTTGTACAACTTGGCAGCCATTTGCGCATAGAAGAATCTCTAAGGGCGCAAGAGGGTGAAAAAACCCAAAAATAATGAGGCTGGTACTTCTGCTATCAATATGATGGAAGAAGGTGTGAGTACTAAAAAGAAAAATTGGAGGAAACGCTCCTTTAATAACAACACTTACAATGGATCTAACAAAAAGCTCAAGAGCATTTGTTGGAATTGTAACAAGCCGGGTCACTTAAGTCGTGATTGCCGAGCAGGGAAGGATAAGAATAAAACGGGACAGAACCGTTTGGGACAAGGGTCTAAGGACCAAGGTCCATCCACTCATCAAGGTCAAATCTCTGATTTTAAACCATATTCTAGTAAGAATTATGTATCAAAGATTTATGAAGCATTTTATGTGCAGGATGATGAAGTGGCATGGTGGATTGACTCGGGTGCAACAACACATGTTTGCAAGGATCGTGAGTGGTTTATTACATATGAACAAGTTCAAGATGGATCCGTACTTCATATGGGAAACGAGTCAACTGCCCCTATTCTAGGTCGTGGAAAAGTGGTGTTAGAGTTTAGTTCTGGAAAAACCCTTGATCTCAAGGATGTACTTCATGTACCCGGAATTAGGAAAAACTTAGTCTCTGGAAGTGTTTTAAATAAATGTGGCTTTAAACAAGTGTATGAATCCGATAAGTATGTATTATCAAAATGTGGTGTTTTTGTTGGATTCGGATATTTCTGTAATGGAATGTTTATGCTTAATATTAATAAAGTTAACAAAGCTATCAATTCTGTTTGTATGGCAAGTTCTAGCAAAAACGATAGTTCTTTATGGCATGCTAGATTAGGTCATGTTCATTATAATCGTATGATTAATATGTCTAAAGAAGGGTTGATTCCTACTTTTGATATAGATTTAGAAAAATGTAGTACTTGCATGCTAACAAAAATAATTAGGCAACCATTTAAAAGCATTGAAAGAAATTCCGTAGTGCTGGGACTTATACATAGTGATCTATGTGATTTGCATGCTACACCATCTTTAGGAAACAAGAAGTATTTTGTTACATTCATAGATGATTATTCTCGTTTCTGTTATGTGTATTTATTACATACAAAAGATGAGGCCCTAGATAGATTTAAGGTCTATAAAACTGAGGTTGAATTGGAACAAAATGGTTTGATTAAGAAATTACGCACTGATAGAGGTGGAGAGTATTATGATCCGGTAAATTTCAAGTCTGTAGGTATTATACATGAAACTACAGCTCCATATACACCACAACAAAATGGTGTATCGGAAAGGAAAAATAGAATCCTAAAAGAAATAGTTAATTCCATGTTATCCTACTCGGGATTGAGTGACGGATTTTGGGGAGAGGCCATGTTAACGGCTTGCTATTTATTAAATAGAATTCCTAACAAAAAGAACAAACTTACCCCTTATGAACTTTGGTATAAGAGAAAACCAAACTTGAATTATCTTCGAGTTTGGGGATGTAGGGCAATTGTAAGACTACCCCAACCCAAAATTAAAACTTTGGGAGAGAGAGGTATTGATTGCATTTTTATTGGATATGCAGAGCATTCAAAGGCTTATAGGTTTTATGTAATAGAACCTAATGATTCAATAGCAGTTCACACTGTAATTGAATCAAGAGATGCAATATTTGATGAAACTCGTTTTTCATCTATACCTATACCAAAGAATTTGGTTTCAAGTTCAAGTGGAACTAGTAAAGGAGACGAAACTGTTGTGTCTCCTAACATGTCACATATGCTTCGTAGAAGCAAGCGAGGAAGGATTGAAAAATCATTTGGTCCTGATTTTCAAATATACTTAGTTGAGGGATCGAGATATGATATTGGTTTCCAATATTCATATTGTTATCATGTTGATAATGATCCAAGAACTTACAGTGAGGCTATGACGTCTCAAGATGTTGCTTTTTGGAGAGAAGCAATAAATGATGAGATGGACTCCATCATGGGAAATAATACTTGGATCTTATCGGATCTCCCACCCGGTTGCAAGCCTTTAAGCTGCAAATGGATCTTCAAAAAGAAGATGAAAGTTGATGGAACAATCGACAAGTTTAAAGCTCGATTAGTTATTCAAGGCTTTAAACAAAGAGAAGGTATTGATTATTTCGATACATATGCTCCAGTTGCTAGGATCTCTTCTATAAGATTATTAATAGCTTTGGCAGCAATTAATAACCTTGTAATTCACCAAATGGATGTTAAGACAGCATTCTTAAATGGTATTTTGGAAGAAGAGGTGTATATGAAACAACCAGAAGGTTTTGTTATGCCTGGTAATGAGCATAAGGTGTGTAAGTTGATCAAATCATTGTATGGGCTAAAGCAAGCACCTAAGCAGTGGCATCAAAGATTTGATGAGGTTGTCTTATCAAATGGTTTCAAGTTAAACCAATCGGATAAGTGCTTATATAGTAAATTTAATGAATCCGGTAATGGAGTAATCATTTGCTTGTATGTTGATGATATGTTAATCTTTGGTACTGACCTTAGACAAGTAGAGCTTACAAAAGAATTTTTGTCATCAAATTTTGCAATGAAAGACTTGGGGGAGGCGGATGTGATTCTTGGAATTAGAATCAAACGTGAAACTAAAGGACTATCTTTGACACAATCTCATTACATTGAGAAAGTACTTAAGAAGTTCAATTGTGAGAATTGTTTTCCAATAAGCACTCTGATGGATCCGAGTGTGAAGCTTATGCCTAATACAGGAAAAGCAGTATCACAACTCGAGTATTCACAAGTGATTGGCTGCTTAATGTATGCCATGACGAGCACTAGGCCAGACATAGCTTACGCTGTAGGAAGGTTGAGTAGATACACTAGTAATCCTAGTACTCAACATTGGCAAGCCTTAAAAAGGGTGCTCAAGTATTTGAAAGGAACCATTCATTATGGTTTGTCATATGTCGGATTTCCTTCAGTGTTAGAAGGATATTCAGATGCAAGTTGGATTACCAACATAGAAGATCATTCTTCTACAAGTGGTTGGGTGTTTTTGCTTGGGGGAGGTGCCATTTCATGGGCTTCTAAGAAGCAAACTTGCATTACAAGTTCGACTATGGAGTCGGAATTCGTAGCATTAGCAGCTGCTCGTAAAGAGGCAGAATGGCTAAGAAACTTAGTGTACGAGATTCCATTGTGGCCGAAACCAGTATCACCAATTTCTATCCATTGTGATAGTCAAGCTACCTTGGCTAAGGCCTATAGCCAAGTGTATAATGGTAAGTCTAGACACCTGGGCGTTAGACATAGCGCAATACGTGAGCTGATCACTCACGGGGTGATTACAATAGAGTTTGTTCGGTCTCAACAAAATTTAGCTGATCATTTGACGAAAGGATTAGCTAGGGACTTAGTGATTAAGTCGGTTAAAGGGATGGGTTTAAAGTCCATTTGAAATCTTTAATGGTGGGATACCCAATTCCCCTCTAATACAACGTTAGAGGCTGAATTCAATGTGGAAAGCCTACACTTAAAGATTGAAGCACATTTATTTATTTTTCATCCCAAGGTATGTGCTTGGACCTGCAAGAAGGGATAGGTTGAAATAGTAGTCTTAATAAATACTTTGAAAAAATGCATTTGCAGGTGCATGACTGAAAGTATTTACCTATATGAGTGTGAGGTGATGCCGCTTCAATAAGCTGGGACTTGGCTATGTATGCCCTCATGAATGGATAAGGACACATGGCTTATAATAGTGTCAAGTATTAACACTTAGAGTAGTGTGGAAACACGTGTGTGTATTATCTTCATGTGTTCAAAATGGGTTGATGGATTCAATCCGTAGGACATCCTGATTCTCGGACATTTGGAATGTGTAATACACTAAGATGAAAATTCAATTCTTCGAACATTTTCATTTATGCATGAGTTTGATGTATGTATTATTTATTTAATGAATCTATGATTTCACTTAAATGGGGGAGGATTGTTATATATTTAAGTGAAAAGGTGCAACTTAAATGAAAGGGTGCAAGGCTTTATATATTTAAGTTAAAGGGTGCAAGGCTTTAATATTTAAGTGAAAGGGTGCAAAGCTTTATATGAACCATTGCAATTGTTTATATGAACAATTGCAACTATATAATTGAAAGCTTGCAACTATTAATGATTGACAACCTTTGGAAATAACCATATTGATGTTTGCACCTCTTGGTGATTAACCATTGTAACTATTTGCTAAACATTACAACTCTTCATTAACCCTTGCAACTTTTGGTTTAACCATTGCAACTATTGGTTGCAACTCTTCACTCTCTATATAAGGAGATGGAGGCATTGGGAAATGAGATAGGAAAAAAAATCAGAAACTAGTTAGAGAAAAGATTCATTGTTCAAAGATCATCAAAGACTTTGAAGAACACATATAATCACTAAAAACTCTTTTTGTTTCTCTTGTATCTTAGCCTAGAAAAAGAGTGAGACTTTGATTGTCTTATCCTACAAAGGGATTTCGTGTAACCCAAAGGCTTAGAATAGGGTCGAAATACTCTTTAAAGAAAGTGACCTCGTGCGCGATTCAATCATTATCCAAGTATATAATTCATAATTTCCGGGTTACCAACCCAAGATAACCAACAGTTGTAGTCTAGAAAAAAAATATTAAAGCTTTATTCTATAAGATCAGAACGCATGTGTATTGCATTTATAATTATTGCAGTTATATTCTATAAGGTCACTTCAAATCTATACGATCAAAACCTATAAAACAAAATTATTGCAGTTCTATTCTTCATATGACCTTGCATAGCACGAGTCATATTCTAGACAAAAGTACAAGTCTATCAATGGATTCTAAAATGATTAACAGTAGTTGAAAAAGTTTGAAACCCATAAGAAAAATGCAACACACACGTCGAAAAGAACAAACATAAATCTTGACTTTCAAGTATCTATAGTTTTAATATAAATAATTACTCGATGCGTTAGCAAATATTAAGGTATATATTTAATATAAGCTAATTAAAAGATATGTAAAAATAATAGGATATATGTTAGTTAATAGATAAGTCACAACATATTTCAATAATTCCTAAAAAAACATGCTAAGGTATTTATCAAATAAGACTCTAAATTGATACCCAAATGAAATGACTTGTACCTAGATGAGTACCGAATGCCTTAGCCTAAATCTTTATACAAATTAAAAAAAAAAAGAATTCTTCATTAATCGTTCTGAATTTTTACAGAGAATAGAACAATTTCATTTAAACATGTCAAATTATTGTGGTTGACACATAAAATAATTTTCGAACTATCATGCTAAAGAAAATTAATAAAATAATTAAGATATTGAAAAAAATATAAAAGATGTAATAAAACACTTAAAATATGTAAGTTCTGTTTTGTATTTTTATAACAAATGTTGTCAAAATATTCGGAAAATGCAATAAATTAAGTGATTATAATTAATTACAAACAATAAAAGAAATGGTTAGATAGTGTTAAAAATAAAACTAAAGTTTTAAGAAAACACTTAAATTTAGGAAAATATTGGTGATGATTAGTTTGACTGCACCTGTAAAAATTTAGTTGTAAAAGTTTAGCTGTAGATAAGTTAATTAGTTGTAGTTGTAAAGTTGTTCCTGTAGATTTTTTTGCAGAGACTTTTGCTGCAATTAAATTTGTTGTAGTTCTAAGCTATAAACTGTAGATATTTTAAAATAAAATATATGAAATATGTGATGTATATATAAAATAAATATTTTTTCAATTAAAATAATTTATAGTAATATTTTTAATAAATTATCAAAGTTTACTATTATTTAAATGTGATATGTAAATAATATTTATGTTATTTGAAATATTTTAATGATTTTTAAAACACCCAAAATTATATTAAAATATCTTAAGATATTTTTAATTATAATTATCTAATTTATTTGATATTATAGATATTTTATTTTTCATTTTACTGATTCTACAACCTATAAAAGAAAGATGTACGTAGGTTTTTTACCTAAACTACATAAGAAAAAAAATGTTTTTTTTAACTTAAAAAGTAAAGCTAAAACATGTTTAATATAAATTAACAGAAACTTGATGTAGCCTTTAACTTTTAAAAATAAAGATACAATATGATTGATAAAGTTTAGTGTTTTAAAAACAAATAATGTTAAAGTAAAGAGATAAAGTCCAACCAATCAATTGCATTGTTTTAAACAAATAAAGTTAAAGTACAGAAATAAAGATACAATATCTTAGACTTAAGATAGATAAAAAAGATAGATTTGATAAAATGATATGTTTCTAATAAATTTCCCTTGTTTATATCTCATAATACATTACTAGATTTTGACCCGCCCGTTTATCCCTTTGTTTTAAATTTTTCTGAAAATTTTAACTTTTATATTTGTGTTTTTTTATAATTATATTTACTTTTAATCATTTAATAATATAATTTTTTTATTATAAATATATAGTAGTAATATATAAATAATGAGAGATTTAAATTTTCTATTTATGTTTTTTTATAATCATATTTAATGTTTAATCATTTATCAATAATATAAAAGATTTAGTGTTATTAATATATAGAAATAATACATAAGTAATAAATATTTGGACCAAACATCTATCAATTGGTCATGATCTTGTTTTAATAGAATAAAAGTAATAAATATTTGGATCAAACATCTATCTATTGGTCATGATCCTGTTTTAATAGAATAGAGCTAAAAAAGTAAAGCTAAAATATGGTTGATATAAATTAATAGAAACTTGATGTAGCCTTTAACTTTTAAAAATAAAGATACAATATGATTGATAAAGTTTAGTGTTTTAAAAACAAATAAAGTTAAAGTAAAAAAATAAAGTCCAACCAATCAACCGTATTGTTTTACACAAATAAAGTTAAAGTAAAGAAATAAAGATACAATATCTTAGACTTAAGATAGATAAAAAAGATAGATTTGATAAAATGATAAGTTTCTAATAAATTTCCCTTGTTTATATCTCATAATACATTACTAGATTTCGCCCGTTTATCCCTTTGTTTTATTTTTTTCTGAAAATTTAATTTTTATATTTGTATTTTTTATAATTATATTTACTTTTAATCATTTAATAATATAAAAGACTTTGTATTATTAATATATAGTAATAATATATAAATAATGAGAGATTTAAATTTTCTATTTATGTTTTTTTATAATCATATTTGTGTTTAATCATTTATCAATAATATAAAAGATTTAGTGTTATTAATATATATAAATAATACATAAGTAATAAATACTTGGACTAAACATCTATCGATTGGTCATGATTCTGTTTTAATAGAATAAAAGTAATAAATTTGGACCAAACATCTATCAATTGATCATGATCCTCTTTTAGTAGAATAAATTTGTTTTTTGATGTTTTTTTAAAAAGGGATATTTTTTTCTTAATGCATAAAAATATTCCTTGATCTTTTCCTCTCTTTTTTTTTTAAAAAAAAGGGGTTAAACCGACCATATATACGCCGACGTCCAAGCCCTAGATTGAAGTAGTATATATATGCATGCATATATGTGTTCAGAAAAAATAGACTAAAACCCCAAAGACGGTGATGGATAACACAAAGATGAAAGAAAAAGTTGGTAAATCACAAGTCGCAGATCTCTCTATCCAAGAGACGAATCCAAAGAAGAAACAAAAACTTAGTGAATCACAAGTAATCCCAAGACCTTCTCTATCAAAGTTTGATTTGGCAGAAGCCATGAAGAAGCAAAACGACGTGGCCATGTGCCTTGCCGGGAAAGTAATCTCAACCCTAGCCAAAACCTCTAACTTGGTCTTTTCACCGGCATCAATAAACGCCGTGCTTATCATGGCGGCTAATAGGCCAGAAGAAGAAGAAACACTAAGATCCTTTATCCTCTCCTTCCTTGGGTCTTCCTCAACAAACGAGCTCAACGCTGTGTTCGGTGAGATCTGTTCTGTGGTTCTATCAGACGGCAGTGCAGGCGGTGGCCCTAACATCGCGGCAGTCAATGGAGTCTGGATCGATCAATCACTCTCGGTTGATTCCTCATGGAAGGATCTCTTAGTAAACTTCTTCAAAGCTGAGTTCGATCAAGTTGACTTCAGTACCAAGGTAATTTTACTATTTATTATTTTTAGTGTTTTGATTATTACGAGAACAAATATTGGGGACAAATCTCTCAGATAACAGTTTTAGTTTTTGTCACCAAAATATTATTTAAGAAAAAAAATTGACCGAATTTTTTTTTTATTTAAGAAGTTTAATATTTATTTTTATTTTTTTTAATCTTAACTCAAAACCAACCTTATAACTATCAACCCTAAATCTAAATTTTTTAACCCAATCCAAGAGTTATAAATGTGTATTTATAACCTTTAGTAATGTATATTATAATTATTTTTCGCATTCAAATTAATTTTATGATAAAAACTTTTTTTAACTATATCTGTATTCTATTTAATAAATTTGTAGCTATATACTTTTTTTTTTTTGTTATTGATTGATGATTTTGCTGTTTTGAAGGCGGAAATAGTGCGTATGGAGGTGAATGCATGGGCTTCACATCACACAAATAATCTCATCCAAGATCTACTTCCTCAAAGATCCGTTACAAGCCAAACCAAATGGATTTATGGAAATGCATTGTACTTCAAAGGAGCTTGGGAAAAGAAGTTTGATAAGTATCTTACCAAAAACAAACCATTTCACCTTGTCAATGGAGAATCAGTCTCTGTGCCTTTCATGAGCAGCTATGAGAACCAATATGTAAAGGCTTATGATGGTTTCAAGGTCCTGAGGCTTGATTATCAACAAGGCCGTGATGATGTCAACCGCAAATTCTCAATGTACTTCTATCTACCTGACAAAAGAGATGGATTGGATAATCTTTTGAAGAGATTAACATCTACTCATGGATTCTTGGACCGTCACATTCCGAGATACAAAGATCTAGTTGGTGAATTCAGAATTCCAAAATTTAAGATCGAATTTGGGTTTGAAGCTTCAAAGGCTTTTGATGATATTGAGCTAAATATGTCATTGTACCAAAAAGCTTTCATTGAGATCGATGAAGTAGGTAGTGAAGCTGCAGCTGCTACTGCCCTGTTGTGCACTACTGGCTCGAGCGCTTATGTGCCGGAGCGGATAGATTTCGTGGCAGATCATCCATTTCTTTTTTTGATTAGAGAAGACAAAACTGGAACTGTTTTGTTTGTTGGTCAAATCTTCGATCCTTCCAATTCTTCTCCTGAATAAGACCGGATTTAATCGGACCAAGGTCTTGTATGAACTTCGCTGTCTTTTGGGTTTTAGGTTTTAGTGAACTCATTGTTTTGAACCGTACTATGTAAGAATTTTTCTAATTCAAATATATATCTAAAAAATTAGATAAGAAATAGATTAGTTGAAATATCATTTTCCAGTTTTATTTTAGTTATAAGTGTTTAACTTTCGATCTTAACATATAAATAAAAATTTGAATTTTATTTTGTGATGTCAAATATACTAACATTTGGACAATAAAAGAGTAATTTTAATATAGGCTACAAAGATACTCCCTCTGTTTCATAATAAGTGTCATTTTAGGTTTTTAATTTTGTTTCAAAATAAGTGTCACTCTACAATCCCAATAAAACTTTATACACTAAATCTAATTTTTACCCTTTTGAATAACCAATAGATTTTTATTTAAATCATTCTCATTAATTATTCATACATTAAATAGGGATATATTAGTCTATTATACACATTTCTTAATCTCCGTGAAAAATGTCAAAGTGACACTTATTTAGAAACGGAGGGAGTATATTTATAGTTTTATTTTAGTTATAAGTGTTTAACTTTCGATCTTAACATATAAAAAAAATTTGAATTTTATTTTGTGATGTCAAATATAACGTTTAGGATTGGCCGGATCTTTGAAACGGATTTGGAGTGTGGTAGAACCCACCTTCAACAATAATTAATTGTAATCTTTTACTTGTTTCGTAACACACGATGATACTCCCATTCCCAAACCTTAGCCGTGTTTGATGATGAAATATTCGTACTTACGTAGTTTTGTTAGATCTAATATAAAACTAGGTGATTATTCGCGAGCATGTGTGAAGTAAATTTATATACTAATAACCGTTGAATATTAACTTTTATCCTTCAACTATTATATCATAAATCCCCAAATGTATAGTCATGTACCATCAATATAAAGTTGATGACGATAACAAGTTTAAATAAAAATAAAACTTGAAATAAAATAGCTTGTTAAAGCTTTATTTAGTGCCAAGAAAATTAAGAGAAAGAGCAGCTTTAAAGTTGTTTTCAAGAGCACAAAAATTCTATTGATATCATAAGAGTTTAAAGAGACAGGCTGCTCTAAATGGCAGCCAAGGTTACAATCAACAAAGCATATTACAGCATATATATGAATCTAGAAACCCTAGTTACATGGGTTACAAATGCATCAAATGATTCATAAACTTGGGCTTTAGTTTGGGGTTCAATACTCTCCCCTAAATTTGGCGTAGGTGGACAGTTATGCCATGTTTGAAACTGCAATTTGAAGATGACTCGAGAAGGCATTAGTAGTTGAAGTGGGATGCATGTGTAGCAGAAGAGATTAACATCTACTCATGGATTTTTGGACCGTCACATTCCGAGATATAAAGATCGAGTTGCTGAACTCAGAATTCCAAAATTTAAGATCGAATTTGGGTTTAAGGCTTCAGAGGCCTTTGATGATTTTGAGCTAAATGTGCCATTGTACCAAAAAGTTTTCATTGAGATCGTTGATATGAGATCTCTGGCCCGACCCAAGAAGATGCCCATTTACTGGAGGTCCAAAAGGGGAAAACCCTAGTTAGGTTTGTTGAAGAGAAACATGAAAAAAGAAGCCCAATCGATCGATGGGT
>CAJHQP010007363.1:0-32668 GCA_905132765.1 Moricandia arvensis
TTTTCTCTGCTATGAGATCAGCGTTTGCAGATTTTCATGATGCCCTTGCATAGGAACCTCCTGCTGAAGTTGGTGCACTAGTAGTCTGAGCGACAGTCTATGATGCTGTTTATTTTCTCATTGTCTTCTTTCTCTTTGGATTGTTTCTCTAAATTGTGGGCTTGGCCTTTCTTCTCTTCCCTTGGATTGTTCCGAATGTCTATCATAAGCTCCACATCTTCAATTTCAACCTCTTGAACCTCCTCGAATTATGTCTTCTCTGAGTAAGCATTAATGTTCATCAGAAGACACACCAATCTTCTTACCTCGTTTTTTCTTGATATGTTCACTGTGGTCTTCATACTCCCCTACTTATTTTGGGACATGCTCATGTGTATTAGCATGATCAGACTCTGTTTCTTCTTCTTAGTTTGTGTAAGCTTCCGATTCAAAGCCCATTTCTCATATGATGTAGCAAAGACTTCAGATTGGGCTCCTGAGAAGTTTGACTCATGTCAACTCGCGGAGCTGTTGGTTCATCATCTTCATCGGTGGAGTAATCAACCAGAGGTATTAGTGGTGGAAGAGATGTGGCACCGGATTGAGGCACCGGATCTTGGTGGTGGAAGAGATGTGGCACCGGATCAACCAGAGATCTTGACGATTTTCCACTTTTTGTCATGGTTTCTTGAGAGATTTTTCTTTGCTTTGGGAAACTGTGTGTTTTAGAAGACAAAGAGATTGAAAGAGAGATGCGTGAGTTTCTAGGGTTATCTAGGAGCAATGTTTTTTTTTCTTTTTAAAGAACACCACTCCCGTGATTCTTTAAATATTTGGCACATCTCATATTATCTCATAAATGAAAGTTTTTCATATTTTATAAATTCGAAATCTTCCATTTCATCCCACGCGATCTCTTCTTTTTTTCTTTGTCTTGTCACATCTTGTCTTGCTTGACATGATTGGTTTAAATATTCCGTATGCTACTGTTACACTTTATGACATAGATTATAGATTAGTAGCTCAACTCATAAACTAAGACTGACACACCCACTATCATTTGGAAGCTTTAACTATTCATTAAACACGTAAGCATTGAGGGAATACATGTCATATTATAGCCACAAATGTAATAAGATGAATTTATACTGTTTTTTAAAAAAAAACTATTCATTTTGTGGTCCATGAGTTGACATAGCATCTGACACAATTGCATTTTTTTACTCTTTTAAAATCATGATATGCGTCATCAAGTCTTTTGGGTCTAACTTTCACATGAGTATCGCCTTCATCGTGCTATGACTCAATTTCAAACTTCATCCGTCATGAGGAAGCTTTGAGGGTTTGATCTCTTTTTTCTATTTCATTTACCTTATTTTGCGTACAAGGAGTTGTCATTCTTGTTATTGTTTCTGTTTTTTTTTTGCTTCCTTCATGAGAGACCTGTACTTTTTTGGAACATGATAATACTCGGCCGCTCTTTTCCAATATTGATTTTATGATGCAAGATAAAATCAGAACTTTAAGTGCAACTGCATCAACCCTTCTGTTAACCTTGTACACTTCAGAAAAACTTATTACATCTCACAAACCCCAATTGAATTTCTAAAAGCAACAAAACGATTAAAATCAAGTGGTTTAATAATAGATATGCTAATTTTAATCAGTGACAAGGTCTTATATCATTACATGTTGTTAGTAACTAGTTCCCTAATGAAGTAGTGTCCAATATCAATGTTCCTGGTTCTTGAGTATTGCACTAGATTCTTTGAAATGTTGACTGCACTTTTTTCTCACAGTAGACTAGAAACTATCCTGAGTCTATTCCATAGTCAGGAAACAGTTGCTTCATTCACATACTCTACTTCTGTCGTGGACAGTGGTATAATTTTTCTTCTTACTCAACCATGCAATCAGGTTATTTTCGAGAAAGAAACAATCTCTATTTGTGCTTTTCCAGTCATCCACACTTCCAGTCCACTCTGCGTCAAGTATCTAGAAAGATTTCCATTTGACCATTTGGAGTAATTAATTGCTACCTTGCGCATATCCCCACACTCAAACTTGGATCAAGTCTGTTGGCCGTTTAGTATAGTAAAACTTCCAATTATCCCCCGATACATTTTGTGTCAACATGTTCACCATGTTTATCCTTAGAGATCTTGGTGGCAGTGCTCATGGGAGTTCTTGCCTCTTTGTAGTGATCTAGATGGAATATCTTCACCAATGCTCATGATATGTGCTTTGAGAAATGAATACACGAACCATCTTTTGGTGTATCTGTAATCCCAAGAAGTACTTCAGCTCCTCCACCGTACTCATTTCAAATTCATGAGCCTTATCCTAAATTGAATGCATCCACCAAGGGTTTTGATTTTCCTGCAAATATGATGTCATCTACATAAATTTGTACTACCAGGAAGACCCGTCTCATGATGTAGAGAAAACAGTGTATTGTCCACACTTCCTCTGACATACCCCTTGTTGGACTAATAAGCTTGTCAATATTTCATACCAGGCACGAGGCGCCTACTCTGGACCATACGGTGCTTTGTTCAGCTTGTATACATTACTTCGGGTTGGTAACATCTTCCAACCTTCTAGGTTGAATCACAAAGACTTCTTACTGTAGCACCCCATTCAAATGAACTCTTGATATCCATCTGATATATTGTGAAGTTCATGACGCATTGCCATTCAATGAACAAACATGATGGATTCGAGTCTTTCTACTAGAGAGAAAACGTCTCTTCGAAATCAACATTATTCGATCTGTGAGTACCCCTGAGAAACTAGCCTAGCGTTGTTTCTGACCACAACTCCACTTCCATCAATTTTGTTCTTGAAGATCAACTTGGTTCCTATGATGTTTCCATTATTTGGCTTCTCTACTAGCTCTCATACATCATTTCTAACGAATTGTTCAAGTTCTTCTTGCATGGCCTGGATCCAGAACTGATCAAAGAGTGCTTCAGTGTGATATTTGGCTCAATGATCATGGACAAAACATGTAAATTGCACCATCTCTCTAAAGTTTATTTTACACCACATGTCTTTCTACCTTCATCAATCTTCCCAATCACATCATCGACAAAGTGATCTTATGAACATTCTATATATGACTTTTCTTTTCATCAACTTGTTCATCAGTTGTTTTTATGTCGTTTCTTCACCCATCTTGTGATTCTTGGTTCCTTCTTCATTATCCTTTTCCCACTGAGCGATGGCTGAGTCGTTAAACATATCATTCACCGAATCCATGATCACCTGGGATCTTGTGTTGTATACTCTTAATATGAGTTACTTCATGAATATCCCAAGAACATGCCTTTCATCACTTCTTGCATCAAATTTTCCAAGAGATCCTTGTCATTTAGTATGTAGCACTTGCATCCAAACACATGAAAATAACTCATGTTTGGTGTTCTTCCTTTCCATAGCTTGTAAAATATCTTAGTGGTGCCTATCTTGACATAAACACAGTTGATGTAGCATGTTGTGCTAATAGATCATTCCAAGTCGTGTGGGGACATTCATTCCCTTGCATCATCGCTCTTGCCATCTTTAGAGAGTCTGATTCTTCCTTTCTACAACACCATTTTTCTGAGGAATCCTTGGTACTGAGAATTGATGATTTATTCCATGCAGTCCGCAGAAGTTAATCATGGCTTCATTATGGAACTCTCCCATGATCACTCTGTATTTGCTTCAGGGTTCTTTTGCCATTCGTGAGTTGAAGTAGACAGATTTTGAAACTTTCTTGTGCGTCAAAATTTTCCCGAATGAACCTGACCCAAGTGAAATATGAGAAATCACCAAACTATAACCAATACATACCCTTTTCCAGCTATACTTTAAATCTGCATTGGCCCCCATTAGGTCTATGTGTACTAGGTCAAGTAACTCCTTGGATTGGATATCCTAAATTGCTTTGTACTATACTTTGATTTGCTTTCCTTTGGTTCACGGTCCATACACCATTTTGTCAGGTTCTGTTAGTTGCGGAACATTTCTGACCATCCATTTACTTATTAGCACGGTCCACACACCAATTTTTCGGGTTCCTAGAGATGACGTACCAGATGTTTCTTTAAGATTTTAGCAGTGTCCTAAAGATTGTGCTTTGCTGTTTGTATCTTTCCTTCAATTTTAGAGCTTGGGAAAATTTTGATTGGTCCTATGTCAGTCCCTCCATGTCCATCATATTTCTTTGAAGGTTTGCTCTTGTCTTCCCAAACTCAGAATCTTGTCTGGTTCCTTTGATCAGTAAGCATTCTGAAACTCTTGTAGTGATGCTCCAGTGTGGCTTGAAATTCAGGTGACTTCCTTTTCTCATCTTGCACCTCTTTCTCAAGCACGTAAACTCTTTTAGAGAGGTGAAGTTTCTCTTTCTTCAGACTCGTGTTGCTCAGATATTTCTTCCTTTCATCGTCTAGTTCTTTTCTGAAATTTCACAACAGTTTTCTCCAGCCAGATCTTTTTTTTTTCAAACAAAGATTCTCCTTCCCTATTTGAACCAAGGTCTGACATAGTTCCTGATAGTCACCAACTATGTCACGTCAGCTACAGACTGATTATCATCTGAATATGTGTCTGCTTCCACAAACTTTGTGATCCCAATGAAGGCTACAAAGATGTTGAGTTCATCTTCTTCAATGTCTTCTTCAGAGTCTTCCTCATTGTTTCTAATTAATGACTTCTCTCGTCACCTCTTTTGATCATTAATACACTCAGATTGTGTATGACCAATGCCTTTGCATCCAAAGTACTTGATGTCTCTTCTTCTCACGGTAGGACACTCGGTCTTGTATCTCCTAACGCTTCTTCACTCATGAGATTGCACATCAGATTTCTTGTCTGTTTTGTTTTGTTTTTGGGCGTTTCTCAGCTTCTGAAAGACATCTTGACAGAGTTCCCTTTTTTTGCACTTGCTCAGCTCTGCGCAACACCCTGTCGAAATTTTCTTGAGAAATCATTGTCCTCCTCTTTATCAGCCTGGAGTTCTTGTGACACAAGGGAAATTCCCTTCTTTTTTTGCTCCATCCAATTCCATCTCATGAGCTCTGAGAATTCCAAACTACTTCATTAAATCCGATCCTCACCAGTGTTGAGTGAGATCGGCATAACAACTTTGTAAGCATTGTATTTGGCTGGAAGACATCTCAAGAATTTTTTGACAAACTTCTTGTCTTTGAATCTTCAAACTGACTGACCGCGTAAGCTGGGTTTTGACCTGGTTCGTCTGGGCGACCAAAAATGGTCGTATGATTAAGGCTTCGAGGTACCGTGCTCAGCGATAGAGGTTACTCTCTGCCGAACTTTGCTAAGCCCAGAGCGTGAAAAAATAACTCAAGATATTGTTGCTTCGAGGTTTTGATTTTGGAAGGAATAAACATTAACACTCGGTTGGACCATTTAGGGGCTCTATTCGGCCAAAATCCGATTTATATCAAGAAATGGAAGCGCTGCTTCAGGGAAGGGTGGCCAATTATTAGGCCCATTTAGGGTATTGATTATGTCGCCCCAGGGCTTTGTTCGCCTCTTCCTATAAATATGCTGCCATGGCTCCGTCATCTTCATATTCTCTCTGCGTCTTCAGTACCCCCGTTCTCTTTATATATTTACTTTTATCTTAGTTTGTTTTTTGATTATTCGACGATGAGGACCTCAAAACGCAAGTTCACTGAGGCCGAGAAAGGGAAAACGATTGCATCATCTCCGGATTCAGATTAGAATTTTTCGGGCGGTGTGTCTCCTATCGACGATCCAACTTTGGCTCATTCGGATGCGCTGATGGACATGGAAGGGCTATATCTTTCCCAATGGTTGTTGGTCGCTGATTTAGAGAGGTTACTTAGGGGTGATGGAGATGGGCACCCAATGGCTACGAGGAAACTCCCACGATAATTAGTGACGAAACGCGGAGGAGCCCTAGACAGAGGCTTACAATAATCGTGAGCAACGAGCGCATAATTCCTCTAGAGGACGAGTCCCTGTAACCGATCAAGTATCACGAGATCAGGACCTTTGAACGCTTACATGCATTGTATCCAGATCTTGTTCACCCGTCAGTTGTTGAAGGAGATAATTGGGAAGACGTATGGGGTACTTGGTCTACTGTCAGCAGCGTCCAGGTTGTCCTAAGAGAGAGTGAGGTGCGAGAGTCACATTCATTATTCCGAGAGCAACCAACTTCCATGGAATCCACCGATCAGTTACCAGTGTGTGTACAAGTCCTTTTTCAGAAGGATGTCAACTGTGGTTCCCGATCCCTAGGGCTCATGACGTCCTATTGTCTTCGTCGTGGCGTGGCGTTCACTGATGATCATAGGAACTTGGAAAATATCAGTTCACTTATGGTAATGGCCGCTGAGATTAATGTTTCGATGAGCATCAGAGTATTCGAGGAGATGACTATGACAACGTCCCAGCCCGACAGTCTATTTTCTTTGTGCATGAGACTGGGGTTACACATTTTGACCGATCACCTTAACAAGACTCTGGAAATGGGAGCATTCGTATTTCTATTTGCAATTCGACAAGGCGGCATTCGAGGAACCATCGACTAACAATTATCGTGTTCGATGGAGTCCTCGGCCTGGTTATATTGATTTTTCTGAGCAAATTTTTGGTTGTTTTGAGGGCTAACCCGGTGTTTTGCTTATTGTTTTGGAATGAACCATCCAAACACGATAGCCTATCCAGAAGACTTCTTTCCAAACTTTCTGAAGATCGCTGCTATTAGTCAAGAAATGTGGTCGCGAATTACTCATAAACGGATCTGGAGAAATCAAGAACACACCTCTAAAGGTTATCCCTCTGAATTTATTCGCCTTTATAAGAATTTGTTCGCTTGCTTTGAAGTATCTTAAATTAGCACATTGGCCGCAGCGGATTGGGTATCCAATCTTCCGTGTGAGCGAACTCGAGGTCCAAGGCATAAGCTCCCTCCAATCAAGGCGACCAAACAGATCAAGAAAAAGAAGAAGAAGGGTCTAGCGATGAAGGATATTCCGGACTTTAGCTCGCTGCTAGAAAGAGAATTGGAGGGAGTCGGCCTGAGGGACGTTAACCCTCTTTATGTGCTGGATACGTTGAACTCACAGGTACACGATGCTACTGGGGCGGACGTGAACCACGAGTCTAGAGAGACTGAGGCTCTGTATATTGAGAAGACTGGGTCCAGAGATGGTTTAGTAGTGAAGACTTCAAAGTCTAAGAGAAAGAGCGGCAAAAAATGGTCCAGGTCTGATAGGATCAAGCAAGCTAGCAGAGAAAGTGTCCGTTTCTCAAAACGATCAACAAACTGAGAACTTCAAGGACGTTGGTGAGCTTCCTGAGTCAACGCGGGATCCAATTGCGGAGGAGCAGCCGTTGAAGAAGAAGGCTGAGAAATTTTATCAAGTCTCAAATGGTAGAGGCTATTGCTTCTGAGCTGGTTGATCAGTCTGGAGGGGAAGTGAAGTGTCCTACTGTTGATAGTGTCGTTCCTCGATCAGCTAGGAAAGCCATCAAGGGAGGGGAGGTCATTCCTCATCGGCCTTATACCCCATTGTCCAATCGGGTAGATTTTCACTACTTCAATGAGACAATATTTCTGATTAACGACGCACACTCATGCGCCGAGCTCCTCCACCAGATCAAGGTCTGATCACGGAACATGTCGGCTGTCGGCGACATGCTATTCTCTGAGTTGTACATTGATGAATCTCGCAATGTCGTTCTGGTTTGTAGCCTTACTCGTTTTGCACTACTCGGTATATTCTGGGTCTAGCTTTTACTTATCCCTTTTATGTATTTCGACAGTCGCTGGAACCACTTGGTTCAATGAGTACGACTAGGCTTTGAAGCAGACTGTGATCAAGCTTAAGAGGCCAGAAACGATATAGCGAGCAAGGAGACCTTTATTCAAAGGAAAGGGGCGGAGTTCTTGGAAATGTCCAACAAGGCTGTCGAGGAAAGAGCCCGATGGCTTGCTCGCTCCAGGGCAGAAAAAGTGAAGACAGAGGAGTTGTCCGCAGAACTGCTGATAAGTGTGCTGAGCACTTTAAGAATATTCAGAAATATATGGCCAGGCGGGACATCCACGGGGAGAAGCGGCTCTATCTCAGTCAAACCAAAGGGGCGCGGGACTGTCTGAAGATGCTCAAGGAACATAAGGGGCTTCAGCTTCCTGATGTGGTGTTGGATTCTCTATCCGCGAGGGAGGCCGAGTTCCAGCGAGAGGCGAACGAGACAAAAGTTGGGGATATTCAAGAGGACCTTCTCGCGTTATCTTCTCTGTTACTTTTATCAACGGTTCGTGATACTTAAGTGAGCTACATGATGATCTAATTTCAAGACATGGTTCCTCCTCACCATCGTACCAAGAAGAGAAGATGAAGCCATCCACGTTTAGACATTGGCAAGTCTAGACAAGAGAGTGTTCAAAGCACTCTTGGATGTGTGAAGAAGAAGGTTACTCTATCAATGCGGCTTCTGCAGTGAGGTGGTTGAAGAGAAGAATGAGGCATCTACCAGGCATTCCATTCAAGATGGCGAGTTCAAGAAGAGAGTATGCAGTGGTGTGTTAATCAAGATCATGAAGCTTTACATCCAAGCTGGGTCATCCTATACTCAGTCCCAAGCTTGAGGGGGAGTATTGAGAAGCTTCAATGATCTATGAAGATAGAGACTTGGTGATTATTCAAGAAGAAGAAGCAACCGAGGCAGAGTTGGTGGTTACTCAAGAAGAAGAATCAACCGATGCAGAATTGGTGGTTATTCAAGAAGAAGAAGCAACCAAGGCTTAGCATGAAGACAATGCTTAATGGAGTTGTATCTGGTGGTCCGAGCACTTGAACCA
Source organism: Moricandia arvensis (assembly GCA_905132765.1). Classification (NCBI taxonomy): domain Eukaryota; kingdom Viridiplantae; phylum Streptophyta; class Magnoliopsida; order Brassicales; family Brassicaceae; genus Moricandia; species Moricandia arvensis. Next base: position 8,825 of record CAJHQP010007363.1, read on the forward strand.
ACATAAGGTTAGGTGATAGGGGGAGAGACCAAGATCAGTATGAGATGAGCTCAAGAAGACTTAGATGAGCTCAAGGAGACTTAGTGATGTGCAAGGAATGTCGGATGAGACTTGCATCACAGTGAGGGCCATGATCCAGGGTCTTTGTGTCCATCACAAGGATCCAAGACACAAAGACCCACTGGCCAATCCCTAGACCTTGAGGACTTTACTCTTTTTCCTCATCAAGGTTTTATCCCAAAGGGTTTTCCGTGGTGAGGTTTTTAATGAGGAAGCTCTTCACGGTTCCAATCTTGACTTAGGATCACAAGACTCAAGCTTTAGGGGGAGTGTTAACTTGAAGAGATGACAATGAGAAAGTGAGAGAGGAGATGGAGCACAAGAAGATAGATTGGTTTGAAGGATCTTGTGCAACATGTATTGAGAAGACTCTGGACAGCTTTCTAAGTGTGAAAGAGACTGAGGAACATAAGAGGAGTCAAAGAAGGACCTTGGGAAGCTTTGGTGAAGAGATGGGATCAAATGGTCGATGTTTGGGTGAGGTGTGCGGCATGGTCGTACGGTCGTACGGACTGTACGGGCCGTAAGGACCAACCTCGACCAAAAACATCAATACTCAACCATTTGAACTTAAAGATGGTTTTGGGTCTTGGGAAAGTTAGGGCATGATATGGAACCCTAAAATGCACAAGACTTGTAACCCAAAGAAGCTTCAAGACGTATGATCCAAGGAAGGGTTAGGTTTGTGAGAAAAATCAAAGACTTGGGACTAAAGAGAAGGTTTGGACGAGCAAGAAAAGATACCTTAGTATATTCGACCAAGGGAGGTATATTCGACCAAGGGAGCTTCCTGGAAGGTGATGAGGTTTGGATATGGTTATCCACTTACCAAAACAAAGAAAGGAAGAGCTTATGGATAACCTTATCCAATCGCCAAAAGCAAAGGAAGAGCACCAGCCAGGACAGTCTGTCCAAGCATGTGTGCATTCCTAACCAAGTATTTCAAATTAGTCTTGTTGACCTCACATGCTTAGGTTTAGCCTTGTTGTAGCTCTCATCTCTCTATATAATGTCATCCATGTCGAGTGTAACAAGCAAGGGAGTAAGGGGGATTTCCCCTCTCCACTTCATAATAAAGCTTAGTGTTCTTGTTCCAGATTTCCTTAGACTCTCTCTTTTTTAAACACTCAAATCTATCTAAGACTCTCTAAAAAATTTCTGTTTTTTGGTTCAAGATAACACAAGCATAAACCAAATATTTTTCCTTCATCATTTCGAGTTATCTCTGCCTTAAAGGGGATTATCCATCACACACAACCTCTTCACTCTGAAAATCCCACATGGTATCAGAGCCAAGTTCCCAAGAACTTGGTATCTAGTTTCCGCAAAGATTAAAACTTTCTTTCATGCCATTCAAACCGAGAAAGACACATACGGTCCAGCTGGCTGTTTCAACCACCACAAGAAGGTGGTGTTCATCCTAGGCGTGTCCAGAAGGTGTTCTTGAAGTCCCATACTCTCTCATACCGTCCAGAAGAAAAGAAAGTCATGGATCCAGAAGTTATGGAGTGGATTAGCTACCCTCTTCATCAAATCAGTCCAGGCGTGTTCTTATTCAAGACCAGGAAGAAAGGTGAAAGCTTTCATCTTGTTACTGGTGGAGGCGACCAAAATATGAAGAAACGTGGGGAATTTAGGCATGGAGAGTCCAAGGGAAGGTCCATGGAGGAAGAAGATGTTGGGTCGCGGCCAATACCTCATAGTCTTGCCATGAATCAAAAGTGGTCAATGAACTAACACTAGTTCCTTGTTTGTAACAAACCTGCTGTCCCTTGAATAAAGCTTGATACTTTATGAACTGAATGTGTTGTGTGATGTGTTTGATACATGAGGATGTGTTTAAGATTGCTAGATATGAATGTTTAGAATCTATCCCAGGTTGTTTGAATGAGACTCACTTGATTGATTGAAATTTGAAAATGCTTGCTTCAGTTCAAAATGATGCTTGACATGATATTAGATAATATGTTCTGAATCTGCTTGCATACATGAATAGAAACTGATTAAAGTATAGCATTTTGGGTCTGATGGTGGATAATAATATGGTTTTAGCTTCAGTTATAAATGACTTGTCTTGAGATAGGATGATAATTACATGTCATATCCAACATGCTTGCATTAGAAACTGATTAAGGTTACTGCATATTATTGTCTTGGTACCGCCTTGAGGTTGAGACATCTAAATTAAAGTCTAAGAGTCGTTTAAGGCAGGAAATGAATTTGCCTAATTGCTTTGTGAGTGTTCTGATCAGTTCATCCATTGCATTTAGAGAATGGTAAGCTTGATTAGATGATCTTAATAACAATAAGAATCTGTCTAAGTGCAAAGCTTGTGACATTGGTGATCAAACCTGAAGATACGTCATGGTTGATCCCAATGCAAATGTGTCTGATCGTGTCTGGAGTTTGAGTGTTTTTTTGGTTCACAAGGAGTGTCATTGCTTCAACATCAATCTGAGACAAGAGGAAGACTTGATCCATTATGTGGAGCAATGGGAAGTTGTTTGTGTGTGGTTACTGGTTTAAGAAGCGCAGGCCTTGAAGGTTGTTGAGCTCCTGGTACAAGACACACAAGAAGAAGAAGGTCACCACCAAAGTCATGAGGAACACTGGTGATCCATGGGTACTTGAAGCTGAAGACATGAAGGTGGATCAGTGATTTAAGCACAGCTGTTGGGGTGGTGTGTCCCTGGTTTGGATGCTCATTGAGACTCACTTTCAAGCTTGAACCTAGACTCAATTCAAGCTTAAGGTGGGGACTTAAGTGAGCTACCTGATGATCTAAGTTCAAGACCTGGTTCCTCCTCACCATCGCACCAAGAAGAGAAGAAGAAACCATCCAGGTTTATACATTGGCAAGTCTAGACAAGAGAGTGTTCAGAGCACTATTGGCTGTGTGAAGAAGAAGGTTACTCTATCAATGCGGCTTCTACAGTGAGGTGGTTGAAGAGAAGACTGAGGCATCTACAAGCATTCCATTCAAGATGGCGAGTTCAAGAAGACAATGTGCAGTGGTGTGTTGATCAAGATCATGAAGCTGTCCATCCAAGCTTGGGTCTTCCTATACTCAGTCTAAAGCTTGAGGGAGAGTATTGATAAGCTTCAATGATCTATGAAGATAGAGACTTGGTAGTTATTCAAGAAGAAGAAGCAACCGAAGCAGACTTGGTGGTTATTCAAGAGAAGAATCAATCAAGGCAGACTTGGTGGTTATTCAAGAAGAAGAAGCAACCAAGGCTTAGCATGAAGACAATGCTTAATGGAGTTGTATCTGGTGGTCCGAGCACTTGAACTAACAGAAGGTTGGATGAAAGGGGGGAGACCAAGATCAGTATGAGATGAGTTCAAGAAGACTTAGATGAGCTCAAGGAGAGTTAGTGATGTGCAAGGAATGTCGGATGAGACTTGCATCACTCTGAGGGCCATGATCCAGGGTCTTTGTGTCCATCACAATGATAAGACACAAAGACCCACTCACCAATCCTAGGCCTTGAGGACTTTACTCTTTTTCCCTCATCAAGGTTTTATCCCAAAGGATTTTCCTTGGTGAGGTTTTTAATGAGGAAGCTCTTTAAGGTTCCAAGCTTGACTTAGGATCACTAGAGTGAAGCTTGAGGGGGAGTGTTAACTTGAAGAGATGACAATTAACAAGTGAGAGATGAGATGGAGTGAAAGAAGATAGAGTGGGGTGAAGAGAACTTGTACAAGGAGTGTTGAGAAGGCTGTGGAAAGTTGATAAGTGTACAAGAAGCTGTGAAACATCAATATGAAGTCTAAGAAGGAACTTGGAAGCTTTGGTGAAGAGAAGGGATCAAATGGTCGATGTTTGGGTGAGGTGTACGGACGGCCGTACGAACCGTACAGACTAACCTCGACCCTGAACCAATATCACTCGACCATTTGAGTTTAAAATGGGTTTTAATTCTTGTGCAAACTTAGGGCATAAAGTGTACGGACCCAGCTTGATGATCCATGACCGTACAACCCTAAGAATGCAGAAGACTTGTAATCCAAGCTTCAAAGACTTGTGATCCAAGGGATGGTTGGCGAGTGAGAAATATGATGTGGGATATACCACTTACCAAAGGAAGAGGAAGTTTCCAGGAAGCTGTGAAGGCAAGGTGACCGTTTGTGGATAAGGGAAGAACCTTATCCACTCGCAAAAGGAAGGGGATGAACCTGGACAGATCACTAGGAAGGTTCAGTGACCTTGTTGGCTGATTCTAGGCCAAGCTTACCTTAGGCGAGACCTTCTTGTTCCAGGCTTTCCCAAAACGTGTGGAGCCCTTAGTCCACATGATACAAACCGAGGAGCCTCCTTCCCTTGACTCCACATGCTTTGTTTGATTATTTGGAAACCTTTATGTAACTCATCTCCCTATATAATGTCATCTATGTCGAGTGTAACAATTAAGGGATTAAGGAAGATTTCCCTTCTCCACTTCAGAATAAAGCTTAGTGTTGTTGTTCCAGATTCCCTTTAGACTCTCCCTTTCTTAAACACTCAAATCTATCTAAGACTCTCTAAAAATTTTGTTTCTGGTTCAAGTTAACACAAACATAAACCAGATCTTTCTTCTTCATCATTTCGAGTTCTCTCTGCCCTAAAGGGGATTATCTATCACACACAACCTCTACACTCTGAAAAATCTCACAGTGATTTCTTGTCCTTTACCAAGTGTTGACCAATTTGGATCGAACAAGAGTTTGGTCAATCCTATGACCGCGACCCGAACTTTGAACTCCCAATCATTCTCTAAACGAAGATGCTGATGTCGAATCTGCTCTCGCTGCTCAGGTTGAGGGTCACAGCGAAGGAATGTAGGCTGTTGTTGATGCGGCTCCAGTCCAAATTTTGGAAGAGCTCAATGTTGAAAAGCCTCAGGTGCAGTCTGGGGTATCGGGAGAGATGGCTGGGGGAAACCAAATGCCCACACTAATGAGGATCAAGAAATCACCGAGTAAGTGTAATGTTGTTGTTGTACTCTTATTATTCTTTGGCATTGGTAGAACCTTGTTGTAATGTCAAGACTTTTGTTTTCCATCGGTTTCTGACTAAGTATTGTCATTTTTCGTCTCCTTTATTTTGCTCACTTGATCTTATTTTGATTTTTTTTGCGAATTTGATAGATTGGGCCAAAAAAACCATAAGTCCGTGCCCTTGGTCGGTGTTGTCTGAGGTCCCTTCAAACAAAAGTTCATTACTCTTTTGAATATCCCATTTTATTTCAGTAAGTCTTCGATCGGCTGATTGTACTTAGAAATAATTAGGATAGTAGAAGGTCTTTGTGATGTGACCATCTATTTAACTGTCCTAACGTGATCTTGATAATTTTTTGGTTGGCCAAATCGTTCTTATATATTTTCAGGGGTTGGGAATTTTTGGTTCATGAGTTAACCGAATATTCGGTTGGTGACTCGATGTGGAAGGTCGACTGAATATCTGATCAAGATACGGTCGGAGACTTATCATTTGTTCGTCCCCGTTGCGTTTATGTGGGTGGATCGACAATCAGTTATTTCGGTTTTCTTTTGGTTTGTTCGATATTGACTTTACAATAGTGTCCCTCCTCTTCTCTATCGGTATCCATATCTTCAGATGTGGTTGTATTTTGTTCTGAAACTATCACGGTCAGACGCACAATCAAGCTTGCATTGAGGTTCAGCAATCAGACTGGTTTCCTCATTGGTCGATCAATGATGAGGTCGCACTGTCGATCGATGCTTGGACGTCTGTGGCTATCAACGTTAGTCGATCCACATGAAGCCACTGATACTGCAGGCTTAACCGTCGATCGATGCCCATTGCTTGGTGTCGATCGATGCTAATGAGAAGTGCCGAGTGGCATGGAATTTTCTACACAAAAATCGCTTTCTTGGAGCTTCTCTCTCTTAACTTCCTACCAGAAATCATCATCAATCAATACATTGACGTGGTGCTTTTTTCCAGCCTCTATTTTCTCCTTAATCAAGCTCTCATGCCTCCTGATGGTTTCGCTTGTCTGCATCACTTGATTCTCAAACTTCTTCACATGGGTGCTGAGGTTTTTGAATTTGGTATTGAGGTTGAGGTACAAACCATATATTTTCCATTGAAATCCACGGTCATGTTCTACTGTCCCTCTAAAATTCTATCAACCATCGCTTCGATCTTGCTCTCTTGTGTATCTGGAGGAGGATTCTGGTAGTAGGAAGATCCATAAGTTTTGTTTTTGTTGAAATGCCTTCGCTGGGAACTCTAATTGAAGTTGCTCTTTGACCATTAATATATGAGTTCATGTTAAAACCTGGATTCCCTTGTCTCTGGAAACCATTCCAATCGATGTAGTTCACATCTTCTTCTTCAATCTCATATTCTCCAAATTAACTTGTTTCTTGAGAAACTTTTGAACATTATCCATCTTTTCCTTGACTTCTTCAATCTGCTCCTTGCTCACAACTGGGGTTGATTTCCTTCTTTCAAAATTTGTGTTCTTGGTACTCCTGCTTGAGGCCAAATTCTCAATCAATCTAATAGCTTTTCCAGGGCCCATGGTGCTGAAATTTCCCTCACTGGATGTGTCCAAAGCCATCTGATACTGAAATCTAATATCTCTGAAGAAAGTGCTAAGAAGTCGCAAATGATAATAATATGTTGTAACCAGATGATCAAGATTTTTGTCAAACATTTCCATGGGGCTGTTACACTTTTGATGATTGCATGAATGAGATTTTTCACCTGAGAGATCATTTCCGTGATGGGATCCCAGACATGGCCTGGTGGGTATTTCCTGGGTTTAACAACCCTTTGGATGTATATGAGTTGTATTTTTCATATGCACATTTTTTAAAGTATAATTAATATGATAGTGTGAAATGAAGTGCAAATATTGGTATTTGAATGTTTCCATGTCCTTAGGGAAAGATTCAGAGACCATGTTCCAGACTATCCTGATGGGTTTCCAAGAATTTGCAAATGGAAGTTCAAGAGGACCGAGACAACAAGATTTCGATTGGACCAGATTTATCGGACTCTAGGAAAGACAACAGAAAAGCTTTTATTTTTTTAAGTGTTGTTTATGTTATTGTATTCAAGTTCATAGTTAATTAATGTGTGATTTGGTCACATTTCAGGTGATTAAAAGTATTTTGAAACCACAGGGATATGAAGTAGACCTTTTGTATGAAATCATGGATGCAAAACTTAGGAAGACGTGGAGCTTCTGGATGATTTGGATAAGCCAGACACAACCGTTGATAGTTGGAACAAGATCCTTATACAACCAGGGGGTAAAAATTTCTGACCAGATCTATTTGAGATGGGTGTAAGAACCCAACCTACCACACAACATGAACCCAAGGCAAGGGGTAAGGCAGAGGGCGAGGCAGAGGGTGAGAGAGGGGACGAGGCAGGGGGCATGACAGGGGCGAGGCAGGTCGTGAGAGTAATAGAATTGCAGTTGAGGTTGAACAAGAGAATGAACGGCGGATTTTCATTGAGAGACGAAACAATTCGTCTTCTGGCAGCAAGATTAAAAGAGTTGGAACAAGATAAAATTCAACGAGAAAGTTGGTCACTCCAGTTTGGCGAACTTGGAACCAGTTATGCTTCATGAAGCAAATGAAGAGGTTATTGATTTTAAAATTAGTTTTTGTGTATTAGGTGATGCAGGAAAATTCAGCTAATGCATGAAGTAAATGTTTTTGTGTATTAGGTGATGCAATAAAAGATTCAGATAATGCAGGAAAAGATCTAGCTGATGCAAATTTAGACATTGCAGATGTAGACAGTCCTCTTCCTACCGAAACAGGACTTGATGCAGATAAAGACACTGCAAATGCAAACACTACTCTTGTTTTTTTTTTAATTGATGTGGTATCTGTTTAGATTTGCTATATGATATAAATTTTTTGTTGTGTGCTGGTTTTGTTGTACTTTTTTTGTTGTTGTAGAGGCTGAGAAGGAGGACGAAATAGAGGCTGCCAACGATTATGAAATAGGTGAGAAGGAGGGCGAGACAGAGGCTGATAAATATGGTGAGGAAGGTGAGAAGGAGGGCGAGACAGAGGCTGCCAAGGATGGTGAGATAGCTGAGAAGGAGGGCGAGACAATGGCTGATAAGGATGGTGAGAAGGATGGTGGGGCAGAGGCTGATAAGGATGATGAGGAAGGTGAGAAGCAGGCTGAGACAAAAGCTGCCAAGGATGGTGAGATAGGTGAGAAGGAGGACGAGACATAGGCTGATAAGGATGGTGAGGAAGGTGAGAAGCAGGCCGAGACAGAGGCCACCAAGGATGGTGAGATAGGTGAGGAAGAAGGCGAGACATGGCTGGTAGAGAGGGTGAAGAAGGTGAAAAGGAGGGTGACACAAAGGCTGATAAGATGATAGAAGGTAAGGATATGTTGTATATGTAATCTCCTTAAGACATAATTTAATTTGTTGTTTTATCTTATAGATGATGATGCGGAGGAGTCACCATCTGTAGATTGTTATCACTTGACGTGATGACAGAAGCTGTGGAGAACTCGAGAAAGAAGTTCCTGAGAAGGTTGCTGCTGATTTGGCAAAGTCATGAACTCATATGTGTATCACTGGATATATTTTCCTGTAATATGCCAAATTCCACTGCTCCATCCAGTAATACCTAGAATAATAACGTTCAGTCATTTCTCTACGCGCCATGATGGCAGCAAATGCATGCACACAAGGATACCGATCAATATCAAAACACCTACAGTAGTATGTTTTGTAGATCAAATCAATACTATAACCTTGACCGTCCTTACCAATCACATTGTACAAACATTCAAATATGTTTAGCTTCATCACCGTGAGTTTTTTTTGCCTTCGGATAATTATGATGCAATATTCCATGCACGTGCGGAACTAGTATATGTCTCTCTGGTACGCGTAAAGATAATTACCGATATTTGTTAAACCATTCTAATATTAAAAGAGTGAAATCAGCAGCAACCTTCTCAGCAACTTCTTTCTCGAGTTTCTCCACAGCTCCTGTCATCACATCAAGTGTAGATGGTGACTCCTTCGCATCATCATCTATAAGATAAAACAATAAAGAAATTATGTCTTAAGGAGATTACATATACAACAGATCCTTACTTTCTATCATCTTATCAGCCTTTGTCTCACCTCCCTTCTCACCTTCTTCACCCTCTCTACCAAGGGACTCACGAGATTGTAGCAACCCATCATGTGAGACCCAACTGGTGCTGCAGCGCATCGACCTTAACCTCTTCCCTATGATACAACCTACTCAAATTTACCCTTAGGCCTTGGCTCATAGATAGGTTACTGGTGCCCTTGGGATCACTCGAACCCAAGACCTCACCCTTCAACAGCACTCCTACATAGAAGCTGTCACCAATTGATCAGTTGGTGACAACTTCTTTGTAGGAGTGTTGTTAAAGGGTGAGGTCTTGGGTTTGAGTGACGCCAAGCGCACCAATAACCTATATGTGAGTCGAGGCCTAGAGTGAATTCGGACAGGTTGTATCACAGGGGAGGAGTTAGGATCGATGAGCTGCAGCGCCAACTAGGTCCCACAAGACGGGTTGTTACAATAAAAGTCAAATTTTATTTAACGGCCTACCCCGTCGAACCGGGGGATCAGCCGGCCCTGCAATGCACCGACCCTAACCCCTCCCGTGTGATAAAACCTACTTGAATTCACTCCTAGGCCTCGGCTCAAAGGTGAATTGTAACATCCCAATTTCTGGTGTATGTGAAAAGACTTAACAGAATTGATTTGGGTATCTATGTCACAAAAGTTGACTTACCTTTTCCGTCACACATCCGTTTAGAACTCTAGGGTTAAGCGTGCTTGGGCTGGAGTAGTGAAAGGATGGGTGACCTATCGGGAAGATATTTGCGATACCGTGCGAGTGAGGTCAAAACACGGGGAAATGTCGGGTGGTGATTGCAGGGTCAGTAAACAATGATTTCGAGCCTTGGAAAATTTATGTACCGACCGTTGGAACGGGATGTGGCCCACGGGATGAGAGAGCAGGCGTGGGTGGCCCATTAGCCGTGGGCGGTCGGGGCGTTATAAGTGGTATCAGAGCTGGTTAGCCATTCAGTTCTGACCGAGAGCGTCTTGAGACCTGTTGTGGAGCACAACGGGGACATTGTGTTATTTGAGAGGGGGTGAATTGTAACATCCTGATTTATGGTATATGTGGAAAGGATTAAGATAATTGATTTGGCTACCTATGTCACCAAAGTTGACTTACCTTTTCCGTCACACATCCGTTTAGAACTCCAGGGTTAAACGTGCTTGGGCTGGAGTAGTGAAAGGATGGATGATCGAGAAGTGATTCGGGATACCGTGCGAGTGAGGTCAAAACACAGGGAAAGATCGGGTGGTGATTGTAGGGTCAGTAAACAATGATTTCGTACCTTTGAAAATTTATACACCGACCGTTGGAATGGGATGAGACCCACATGCCGAGAGAGCGGGCATGGGTGGCCCATTAGACGTGGATGGTCGGAGCATTACTGAGATGATATTGTGTTTTGGGTTTAATGCAAACATGTGTATAACGACGGCGTCATTACACCTGTATGCAAAACTGGGGAGGTTGGACGACTCTTCTAAGGTTTTTCTGACTTCTCCAGATAGTATGGCGTGGACAGCAATTCTTGCTGCTTATGCCAGGAAGAGACGCTATCAGGCACTTTGAGCTCATGGTTGATCACTATGGTATTAGTCCTGACCATGTAACCTTCACCCAATTGTTGAGCCGAGGTTAGATCATTACCCTTGTATGGTTGATCTGGGTTTCTTTAGAACGCTTATAGAATGATCGAAGAGATGCCAATGGAGCCGAGTTCTGGTGTTTGGGGAGCTTTGCTTAGTTCTTGTAGAGTTTATGGAGATACCAAACTCGGTAAAGAAGCTGCAGAGAGATTGTTTGAGTTAAAGCCTTGTAAGGGTAGAAATTACTTAATGCTATCAAACATCGATTCAACTTCTGGTCAATGAATAGATGCTTCCAGAGTAAGCAATCTGAGGACACAGAAAGGTCTTGTAAGAGCTTCGGGGTGTACCTACGTTGAACATGGTAATACGATTCATAAGTTTGTTGTTGGAGATTGGTCTCATCCTGAATCAGAGAAGATACAAAAGAAGCTTAAAGAGATTTAGATAGAAGATGGAAGAATAAATTAGGATATGCATCGAGAACAGAGTTTGTGTTGCATGATGGTAGTGAAGATTTGAAAGAGCAAATGATTGATCAACATAGCGGGAAGATTGCAGTGGCGTTGGGGCTTCTGGTGATTAGTCCAATGGAGTCAATAATCATAAGGAAAAATCTTAGAATATGTGGAGACTGTCATGAAACAGCAAAAGCAAGATATTTGATGGAGAAGTAAAAAGACACTACAATTCACGACTTAACATCATAGTGAAAAGGCCATGAGAAGTAAAAAAGACATCACAGTGAAAGTTACATAACTTGCCCTCATCATGCTGCAGCCGTCCTCTGCGTAGTCTCCTGACCCTTAGTATTAGTATCATGGGTCTTAGAAATATCATAGTGTTTAGCTTCATGTGCCTTATTCTGCACGTGCTGCCCCATTTCTTTTCCCTTCTGTCCAGCGGTAGCCAACAGCATCAGCCATTCTTCTCTTAGCATACTCCAACTGCTCAGGCACATTCTTCCTGGTCCCACGAAGGTAGCTCATGACCCAAGAGACTGAGCTTAGCCCCGTTAGACAGAACATTCCAGAGGCCAAGAAGCTGGTCGTTGCAATCCCGGTGGTTAGAGCCGCTGGGACTATGACCGGGCTGAAGAGGAGGAAAAGCGGTATAGAGATCAGTAAACCTATCACCGAAACCGCCAGAAGTAAACCGGCTATGGTAAGAAGCGAACCAACTACAGGAACTCCCACCAAAAAGGATAACACCTTTCATAAATGATGTTTGATTAGCAAGCATCATTATAGAATCAAGAAAAACGTATATAAACATGCAATACAAAGTTAATAAAATCACAAAAGCGTGTATAACGGGTTTTCATGTTCTAACCGGTTTGTAGGGCTGGATGTCCGGGTTCGGATCGAGTATTTCAGATTTTGGATATTTCGGAATATAGTATAAAATCCGTTCTGATATTTTTACATATCGGGTCAGGTTTGAGTATATTTAGTTCGGTTTGAGTTTCAGATATTCAGATTTTGAAGAAAACAAAAATTCAAATTCTTCATTCTTAGTTTTTCTACTTAAAAGTTTACATTTTACTGTTTTATACTTAAAATTTACCTTTTACTTAATTGATTTTTAATAAGTTGGACGATTAATAGAGATAAAACTTAAAAAGAAAGAGATTAATTTGGTTGTTGCTTTAAGATTTTAAATGCAATTTTTGTTAATGCATGAAACAAGAAACTTGACTTGCATTTTAAGTGAGTAGTAAATCACTTCGTCTCTAATTGTATGTATATTATCTAATTTTAAACCATGAACAACATCAATAAAAACATTTTAATAAAATAAGAGAAGTGAATTAGAAATATATTATTTAATATACATATAATCGGTTATCTTGGATATCTATTCGGATTTCGATATTACCTGACTCGTTCGAGTATTTTGCTACTTCGGTTTGAATTTTGGTTTAGTTTTTTTTGTTAGATTCGGGTACCAATTCGGGTATCGGATAAAATGTCCACCCTACCATTTTGGATTAATTAACAATCCTAAGAAAAAGTAAATGAATATTCAGAAAAAGTTTTAGCTGAATTATAAAATAATGCTTGGCTAATTAACAGCGATAATAATAAGATTGAGAATATGTATAACATATTGTATTGCATGCAAACGTATCGATCGGACCATGTTGGGTAGACACTTTCAAAACCTATTTACATAAACATTCATAATAAGTGGATCATGGACCATTTTTGTAGTATCAAAATTTGTCTAAAAAAATACTAAACTGTTAAAGCATGAAGTAGCGTATCAACAACTTCCTATGTATTGGGATTATGTAGAGAGACTTAATCTTTTGAAGAGTATGTAAACTACAATACCATGAATGGAGTTTGGATGAGACATAAATATTTATAAGGGACTTGATCCAAGATTAAGAAAATGTAACCATAACATTGACAATGTAAAAACGTTACTTGGGTGCTAGATGGGCCACTTTCAGGCATCATGCTCTTGTAACCTCCAGCAGCGTGTCCACCACCCCCTGCCACCATAGCCGCCTGCACCACCACCACCGCCTTCATACTGAATATTAACTCGGGCGCCTTCATAGGGCGACTGAAATTGCAAGTGCCTATCAGTACGGTCGACGCGATGTGTATCCGCCATTAGAGCTACTTTTTCTTTGATCTTCTTTTTGTTCTTGATTTGAGAAGGGTTCTTTATAGATGGAGTTGGAGAGATGAGAAGAAGAGACCTAAGACGGTGAGATATTAGAGCAGTCGAGGTGTGGCTTTGCATGATTTCCAAGTTTCAACTTCTTTCTTTCTTCTTTTCTTTTTATATTTTAATACACGAGAGATTTAAAAGATGTTGCGCTTTCTCCGCTGACATACATTTAAAACAGGTCAAAAGATCTCTCGCCCATGCATGTAGTTCAGTTCAAAGTTTTTTTTTATAAAATCAAGTAATTATATTTTAAAAAAATTTGAACTCGATTAGGATCAACCAAAATTATCTAAATCAAATAATTTGACATTCAAAATTGGTTATACTGTTCTTAGATTACTAATTACCATTCGCAACCTTTAATGCAAACCACTTGAACAGTGAGTTTGACTTCGTTTCATTGGATGTCAAAGACGTTGCATGTAGTAATTGACTCTTGGTAATCCCATCAGAATTTGTAATTTTCATTGTCAATAAAACACATTATTACATAAGGAAAAAAGGTTCAAAGACAACCATTGAGGATATCTTCCAAGAACACACATTGTAAACCCTACCAAAGTCGCGACAATTAACACAAAATTCGAGCTTGAAGATTCCACACCGGTAATCCCGAAGGACATGCATAGAAACAACAAAGTACACTACCAATTGAAATTCATTGCTTGTATTATATTGTTGGCTCATTGTTGATATTTCTTCGACCTGTAACTATAAGTGATAATTTTTGAATGGGTTTTGATATTTTATTTTTGGTTCGAGTTTGCATTTTGTGGATATGTTGAGGTGGTTAAGTATTTAGATTTTCTAGTTCATTGGTCTTTGTAGACACGATAGGTAGGGTAGCGGTTTGAGTTGTGTTGGTTGTGGCTGAGTCTGGGGTTGAAGACTCATTTTGTTGTGGAGCAGTGGGCTCATGAGATGGTGGGTGAGGCTGAGTCATAGGTGCTGACTTCTTTTCAGAATGAGCAGTGGGATCAAAGGTTAAAGAAGAGAGTTAGTTTTGAGAATTAGAAGGCAATACATGAGGTGTGGGGTGAACATCCATGCTCGAGGGTCCCATTCTTGACATTGGAATGACCGGGATTGGAGTATCCATGGAAGAGGAGGCTGTGGTTTAAGGTTTATATTTTGGGGACTCTGTATTGAAAGGAAACTCTCTCTCAATAAATCAAACATATCTGGATGTGTATATTCGACTTGTTGCAATATCAAAACATTGAGTTGGTGAGTATCTAAAGCACATCTTCAAGACCGGTCTTGCATTTTGTTTGTGTTATATGGTCTTAACCATAGAAAACACAAGCAAACCAAACACTCTTAGCTTTTCATAGTTTGGTTTGTCCCCAAAGAGCTTATAGAATGGTGATTTCATTGAGATAGTTGGCGAGGGTAGGCGATTAGTCAGATACATTGCAGCTGAGCATTCATAAGTCTTGTAGTTTGGCATAGACGAAGTGGACAACAAGGTAAGACTAGTCTCCACTATATATTGATACTTCTTTTAGAAAACACCATTTTGTTGAGGCGTATGAGGTGGTGATTTGAAATAAGCAATGCCATGTTGTAAAAGGAATCCTCTTAGAAAAATATACTCAATCCCATTAACGAGGGTCCCAATAGACATGTGAACTTCTTTTCAACCAGCGACTTTTTGTCAATGAACACTTCTTTGACTTGAGACTTTTTCGTAAGGGACATAGCTACATATATCGTGTGTAGTGATCTATAAAAACCATATAATATTTAAAGTTGCCAACTGAGGTTATGGGTGAGGACCACACATCTGTGAATATGTATTCAAGTGGAGGAAGAGAAGTAATAGAAGAGTTTGTGAATGGCAATCAATGACTCTTATTAATCATGCATTCAGAACAAGACAATTGTTTTTCTAAAGAGGAATTAGGAACTGAAAACTGAGAAAAAATAGTGTTTAAAATTGATAAATATGGGTGGCCAAGACAAGAATGCCACGAAAGAATAGATATTTTTAGATTGAATGATTTAACCATGGTCGCTTCTTGAGTAGATGAAACCGGCCATTCATAGAGCTCGTTTCTAGTCTTAGCTTGGAGTAATGAGACCGCCATGCTGAGATCCTACACCTGAAAAGAAGCAGGAAATAATTCAACTGAAATTCCATTGGTATTAAATAAGCGATATACCGAGATAAGATCCTTATCTATTTTAGGTACACCTAATATACTAGATTTTGAGTTGGAATTGAGAGTGGATAAACCAGAGTGTGAGATTGGTAAGCTTGTACCATCCGCAATGAGAACATCATCACCCCCATGAGAAGGCTGGTGTAAGGACATGTCATTGAGATCAGATGTGATATGGTGAGTGGCTCAGGAGTCAAGTAACCAATTTTCAGATGTGTATGGTGAGTTCATGACAACATTAGCATGAGGTTGCCATGGCCTGAAAGGAATTAAAGTGCTTGGATTGAACGATTGTTGTTGGAAACCTTGATACTGTGGGAATCGTCAGGCGCTATGTCCTTGAGTATGACATATTTGACATTTAACCAAGTATGGCTTAAAGGAACATGGGTTTGTAGTTTGTGGGAACTGATATCCACCTTCATTATTTTAAGAGGTGTTGGTATACCTCTTGTTGTTGTTGTTATTGCGGAAGCTGTTTTGTGAACAATGTTGCATAGCGTTAGCATATGTGGGTATCAACAGGATGGAACATCCCTGGCTTCAAGTAACTTTTCTTCATGGTTGGCGGCGCCAAATTTGACGTGGGTGTGTTTTATGTTCTAATAGGGTATAAATATCCTAAACAAACAGTTGTCAAATTAACCATTAATCTTAACACACAAAATAATACTCTTGTGCAAGAGAGATCAAGTGTAGTGCTTAGAGATCGAATCTACAAAGAACGATGGCACACAATAGATTTCTTATTTCTAAAGACTAAGCTAGGTAACTATATATCTTGGTAGCAAGTAATCAGGTCAATGAAATATTCCTTATTAGAAGGTATATATGCAATATGGAAATATGCTAATAATTGAACTAGGTAAAAATGTAAATATGATAGATCTACGGTTTCAGGCAGGTGGATTATAGTAGATAGAAGTTAAGGGTATTTAATCATGGAACTTGAAATCTAATGTAAAAGACACCAGCTCTCGCGTGCGCGTCTAATCTATTGACTAAGTCCAATGTCTCAGCTCTCGCTTGTTGACACGGAATGACCATCGATCGATGACAATTATCCTGTGTCGATTGATGGTTTCTTGAGTCAAGCTTTACGACCTAGTTCGATAAGTTCACTAGATTAACTAAATCAACTCTCGTTTGTTTCTAGCAACCTAGCTCAACAGAATAAATTCCGATAGTAGACCATGCTCTCGCTTGTGCCTAACTATCTCATTATCAGGGTTCTAGTTAACTACTCTAGAACACAAGCAATAAACACAATTCTATTAATAGATCTAATAATGACCCTAACAATTCTATTGTTTGGCTAATCCATCAGTATCATTAATAAACCCTAAATCTAGTTGGTAACTACTCAGACATAATTAAAGTAAGAATAATAATCTGAATAAAATGCATAGATAAAATATTGGGGTTTCAATACAAATCTCCCTTAAGAAGTATGAATCTTCTCCCTAAATAAATCCTTGAACTATGGTGAGGTGATGCAAACTTAGCCCTCTCACTCACACACTTTTGGCACTTTGCCACCAAACACTCACCAACACCAAGCACACATTTTTGGTGCAATACATAAAGTATAAATAAAAAACCCTAAAGTCTAAGTCAAAACTCGTCCAAGTGTAATCTTGTAATCTTGTGTCATGTCTCTAACTTGGCTTGAAAGTCGGTTGTCTGCGAATTGGACATTGATCGATGGCATATGTGCAACATCGATCGATCTTAGTCATGTAACATCGTTCGACGCCAATGTTGTGTCATCCATCGATGGTAATCTTGTACTCGAATCTCCCAATGATCAGCCTACAGATTATTCTCCTCTAAATGCTTCAAAAGCTCCAAGTATCTTCATATATCTCCAAAACGTACATGGACTTGTAAAGACCTCAAAACATAGCTTAGACACACATAACAGACCCTAAATAGAGTCTATAACTGGTAATAAATAGGCTATATCACCTCTCGTGAACATCACTGATACTTAGTGGAGTGTCTTTTCCTTCTATCTGGTCAACACCGTCTTGTAGTCATCAGATAAACTAGTGAGAATTATTTCAACTTGATCCTAATGATCATATGGTTTTCCAAGGATTGCAAATTGATCTAGCTTGGTCATCACACCTTGAATGTATTCATCAGTGGACTTTTTACCTTTGTATTGATTTTCAATTGATCCTTGAGTTGCTTGATATGACCCCAACTCAGTTTGGCATATGTAGCACCCAATTTCCCCCAAATATGAGACTTAGTAGTGGTCCAAGAGACCATATGTTGAATGGAAGTTGATATAACGCCCAAGTAGTGTGCTATAGATCAACTTGTCTTGTCCAGCGAACAAACTCTTGATTTGGGTGACAACATCACCATTTGTAAGGTTGTTATTGAATATCCGGAACAACATCAGATGGTTTGCAAGAGCATATCCATCTAGCAACTCATGGACTTGCAAGCTCCACATTAAGTACTTTGGTGAGCTTGGACACTTTCAAAATGTTTATGTGGAGAAGATAGTTGTTGTTTTTGATGGAGATGATCTCGTTAGTGTTTGATGAAGAGCTCATGACGGCCAACCGATTTGAGATTGAATTTTTTTAAGAGTTTAGCTCTGATACCATATAGAATTATGTAAAGTATATTCTTATTAGATCTATTGAAAATATATAGTATATATATATAGTATATCATATATATATATATATATATACACAATATGGAGATATAGGTTATAATATTTACAAAGTAGTAGAGTTATACTAATCTCTATTGTCTATAAATCGTTCGTGAGCAGATCCTCGATCCGAGTTGTAGAGTAGCAGTGGACACAGCAGTTTCATCTTGTCTTAAAAGAGAATTATATCGGCAGAGGTTAAGCGGTAAGAACACAGTGATCACATTTATCGATAACGATAACTTTTTGTGCTTATCTATTGTCGATACCATATATAAGTTATGAAAGGATGCTTCGTATTGATCGACGGAAAGTAGAACCATATAATAGAAGTTATGCAACTTTATTTACCGTTTAATCTAATTACAATGATAATTGGCTTAGGATGGGCCTCGTCAGCCCAATAATTTTAACAACTATAAAGCTCAGTCAACACAGCTCTTCACTCTTTGGCCTTGATTGGTAAAGCTGATAATAAAGCAGTAACAAAATTATAATAAAAATTAATAAGGAATTTGCCAAATAAGATTTAAAACCTGATTTTAATCCTAAAATTATACCTACACTTGAATCAAATGCAAAAGTAACCCAAAAGACTAGTGAATTACAATCAACCCTTATGACCAAACAAAAAACAGAATTTATTTTAACAAATATAATCCCGTAAAGTCTTCTGAGATTCTGTAAGTCTTCTGAGGTTTCGAAGACTTTCAAGAATCTTCTCATATAGTAATTTATAAAATTTTATTTAGAAAAAATATTTTGATGTGGGAAAATTGAAATATGTAATCATAAACATTTGTAAATGATATAAATTAAGATCTAGTAAAATTGAATTGTAACATATATGTGTTTAGTTTTGTGTACACTAAACACTTTCAAAATTGATTTTTATAACATATGTTGTAGTATTGTATGCATTCTTAGGGTTAGATTTTCAAAACTTAGCTTTTTTTTGAAAAATTAAATTTTGACTTATATGGTTTAGTTTTATGTATATTAAACACTTTTAAAGTTGATTTTAAGTTTTATGAAGTGTTTGTTTCTAGTTAGTTAGTTATTTGAGTTTAGATTTAGGTGACTTAACTCATTCAATAAATAATGCACTAAAAGACTTCGGCGGAAGTCTTATAGGCGTAGTAAATTTAGAGTCTAGAAGTACTTCAAGGAGGTTTCTATTATAAGAGTTACTTGAAAGTCTTTTTGAATCTAAAATATTTAATTTTATTAGAACTTTTATCTTCTTATGTAAAGAAAAATTAAACATTCTCTCTCTTTCTCTCAAATGGCTTCAGCAAAAATATAATGTTTCTGCATTCTAAAACTTTTCAACCTCTCTCTAATCTCTTTGTACTTCAAAACACCAAACTTTATATCAATTTCTCATTTTTATATCATGTCTTTCTTACTGATTTATTTTGTTTTTGCAGTTTTTCATTACATGGTTCTAATCTTCCACACCTTTAAAGGAAAATCTATAAATCATAATTTTCATTGGTAACCTCTTGTTGCTTAAAGTTCTTACTTTTGAAACTCTTTTTGTTTTGTTAAGTTCTTACCTTATTTTTATGTTTTCAATGTTTTGAAGCCATCTAAATGCTTTTGGATATGCAGTTTTTTTCAGATCTGAGACATGATTTGGAAGACTTTCAGAGAAGTCTTTTCGGAAGTCTTCTAACATTCAATGCACTAGAAGACTTCACAACAAATTGAGCGTTTTGATAAGTCTCCATGACACAGTTTTCGTAAGTCTCTAGTTGCTTAAAGCTCTTACCTTTTTTTTCAAAACTAAAACTCTCCAACCTCTCTTAAGTCTCTTAGAACTTGAAAACACCAAACTTTATATCAATTTATATTCTCACTAATTCATCTTGTTTTTGCTGGAGTTTTATTACATGGTTCTCATCTTCTACTACTTTAAATGTAAATCTAATTTTTGGATATGTATTTTTGTGTGTTATTAAAGGTATACCTATCTCATCTTCCACTCATTTTCTCTGTTTTGAAGCCATCTTAATATTTTAGGATTTGCAAGTTTTTCGAATATGAATCAGACTTCTCGGAAGTCTTCTAACATATAATGCGCTAGAAGACTTCCTGGAAGTCTTCTGACGGAGTTTTCTCCTATGTCAAGTGGAGTCCAAGTTTGCTTTGTGGAGATATGATCTATAATAATTTTGTTTATGGTCTATTTTTGATTTATAGGTGTACTCTTTTAATTTGAATTCTTTTGTAAATTTAATGAGATATTAATGAAACAAATTGGTAAATATGTTCATGTCTACAATATTGCTTGCCAAAAATACTTGACATTACTAAAATTATTGATACAACTTCAATAGCAAAACACAATAACACAAAAAGTAGTCAAATGTACTACAAATAAGGAAGAAGACTTCTCAAGAAAACTTAAATAAATTCACAAAATATCAAACATCATGTAAGTTCAAACATATAACAGTTTCACTAGAAGTCTTCTAGGAAGTCTTTCGGAAGACTTCTCAGAAGATTTCGCGGAAGACTTTAATTTAAAGCGGGAAATTTAAGCAGGAATTGAAATATAAGTAGTAAATTTAAGTGGAATTAAAATTAAGCAAGAAACTCAAATTTTAAGTGAAAATTAAAATTTTAAATTTCATGAAAGTTAAAAAGTATATCTTATGATCTAAGAAGAACATTAAACCATATTACTTGATATTCTTGAAGTTACTTAATACTTTGGAAGTTAAAGAACATATCTTAAACTTACTTCACCAGTTTACTAAAACTAAGGTAGAAGACTTCTACAGAAGTCTTCTCGGATTAGCTAGAGACATTAATAAACATGAAGGTTGGTAACCTCATAATTATAACAGTTCAGTTATGAATTTTATTCAAGAACCTCCAATATCAAGTAATATACCCGAATTAACAAAAAAAATGTTAAACAGTCTTTATAGTTTTAGAGAATATGAAAGTTTATTAAACTTTGATGTAGAAGACTTCCACGGAAATCGTCCAGAAGACGTCTAGGAAGTTTTTCTATTTAGGTAATTTTTGAAATTGAAGATTTACAAAGGAATACTTCAAGAGAAGTCTACTCTACAGTGACTTCTTTGGAAGTCTTCCTTTCTAAATATTGGCTTACTTATTTTTTGAAATTTTATCAAAATACCAGAGAAGACTTCCTCGTAAGTTTTCTAGGATAAATAGAGTTAGTTTTGCAATGACCAAATTGTGTCAGAAATTAACTTTTTCTAGAAGACTTACATGGAAGTCTTCCACCAGAAAAATAAAACTTAAATATTACATTTAACTGGACGACTTCCAAGTAAGTCTTCTCAGTTACTTTTGTAGTTGAAAATTAAAACTTAATTATTTGATATTAATTAGACGATTTCCATGTAATTCTTCCGACAGACGACTTACGCGGAAGTCTTCTGTGATAACCAAGGATTGACCAGTATCTAGGAAATAAAATTCTTGAGACTCCCTGTGTAAAGTCGTCTTCCGAAAGAGTTACATGGAAGTCGTCTAGTTAAAATGAAATATTTATTTTTCAATGCAAAAGTTACCTGAGACGACTTTCACCACAGTGAGAAGACTTCCACCGAGAGTTCGGAAGACTTATAGGGAAGTCTTATGACGGAAGACTTTCGTTTAAGTCATTTGAGAAAGTCAAATTTCTGTACACAATCCGCTCAATTGCGAAACTAACCTATTTATCCTAGACGACTTACCAGGAAATTTTCTCTTGTATTTTTGACGATATTTTTGTTAACAAAGAAAAGTTGGAAGACTTCCAGAGAAGTCCTTTCTAGAAAACACACATAAATTAATTTGCAAAAGCAACCTCTGCATTGACCAGGAGACTTTCGTATAAATCTTCTACGACCAAAAGACTTACACGAAAGTCTTGTCATGAAAAAATCTTGAAAAAAAAATCAATTTCATACTTTCAACCAGTGAGATAACTTGATTAGTGTTCGTAGCACACATAATCTTACCACGAAACAGATCCACTTGCTAATCATCAAGAATCATGAGTTTGAATCTACAAAGTATAGAATAAAAATTTGGGTTTTTTTCTTGAATGAATATAGAAGAAAGTAAAAGAGATGTAGTTTTTAGCATAAGAAATGAGATAGGAGGATTGAAAATCATTTTTTAAATGCATTAAGAGCTTCAAATTGTTTGTCCATGGTGGTTGGTGTATTTATGGACAATGACAATATTGTAAATACTTGATGAAGATGAGGATGATAGAGTAAAATGCTCCTTTTCAAAAAAAATATAAAAAAAAATAATGGCATTTCGTGAATAATCTAAACTTTTAGGGTAAATAGGACAAATGAAAGTTCCAGAAAAGCATTGGTTAGTTTTGTGTTTGTCTTTGAGTTTTGAGTCATATTTTCAAAATCCCAAATTAATATATGATATATATTATTCATTTCTAAATAACATAGCTCTATTATATTTATGATATATCAATATATATTATTTTTTTTGTTATTAAAATTTATGAATCATATTAATTAAATTATATTTTAAATGTGAATTATTGTTACTTCAAAAAATTAAAATATTTTAGCTTTAAATTTTATTTTAAAATATATGAATTTTGTCTTTGGATATTAACATAATTTTCTATTATTAAATAAGATATATTAATTATATATAATAATTTTTAAGTTTTATATGTTTTATAGGGGGATTTTCCAAATATGACCTACAACTTACTTTTAAATGCAAATGTATATTCCTAACTTTAATCAAATGCAAAAGTAACTAAAAAGTCGGTGATATTACAACTAGCCCCTTATGACCAAACAAAAATTGAGTTTTACCATTATAACTTTGCCGCGTAAGAAAACATTAAATATTCTCTGAGAAGACTTCCCTGAAAGTATTATCTAAGAAGACTTCATACAGTAAATCTTAAAAAATAATTTATAAATTTATAAAAAAATATTTTGATTGGGAAAACAATCTTAATCATGTATTTATAGACATTTGTAAATGATGTAAATTTATTACGAAAATTGATATTTTTTAACATAGATGAGTGAATGTAAGTTGAGACATGATATTCTTTGGTTGAGGGTTTGATAACATATGTTATAGTATTGTTTGTGTTTTATGATCAGATTGTAATCTTAACTTAAAAAACAAACTTAATTTAACCTATATGTGTTACTTTTTGTATATTAAACACTTTGTGAGTTGATTTTAAGTTTAATAAAGTTTTTTTTTTGTTATTGGTGATCTAAATGAAAATTACTGGTAATCGTGAGAAAGAAGGGGGGGTATTAAGGAATGCATACACTTTGTGCAGTATAATA
The DNA here is from genome assembly GCA_905132765.1 of Moricandia arvensis. Lineage (NCBI taxonomy): Eukaryota > Viridiplantae > Streptophyta > Magnoliopsida > Brassicales > Brassicaceae > Moricandia > Moricandia arvensis. The sequence continues at coordinate 32,431 of CAJHQP010007363.1, forward strand.
ATATGATAGAAAATTGTTGTTTTATTTGAGTTTCCGAGCTTGGGAAATACCATGTCATGGAGTGGAAGAGAGGATGACAAACTGTTCGTTGCAGATTTAGATCGTGCTATTAGGAAATGAGAATGAGACACACTATTCCCGTCCTCTTTTGTGGAATATTAGGCATGGTGGATTCGTGATATCTAAGTTTAGCTAACAAGAATAGAACAAATATTAATCCAATCTCATCTATCTCTCT
>CAJHQP010007364.1:0-32662 GCA_905132765.1 Moricandia arvensis
TTGATCCAGTTCGGTTTGGACAATAAAATTAAAAACAAGATAACCCGGAAATTTCAGATTGAGTTGGTTCGGTTAGATTCTGAAACAACAGACAGTCTCACACAGAGAAAATCAAAGACAAAAGAGATAGATTGTTGAGATAAGACGATTGGCGTAGAGACATGGTGTTCCGAGGAGACACGGTTATGTCCGTAGCCCATTTATCGGCGGATATATTTCAGCGATTACGGTGGATTCAGCCGTCGGATCGAATCAGAAGCGGCGAGATGTTGCAGCTCGTTTGTTGTTTCCCGCTTCAGCAATTGGGTCGATTCGTGTTATGGTTCTGGAGTTATATCTTTGTTTCACCACCAGAAATTATATATTCTGATGGCGATGATGTGATGATGATGATGACTATGACGATGTTAATCATCAGAACAACTATCATCTTCATGTAGAGTGGCGATTGGAGAATTGTTTCTCAATCCTTGTTTATATAATCTTGTTTATCGTATGTCAGAGTCAAAGAAGCTTGTTTTAATCTATTATTTATCAAATCTTTGTCCTTATAAATGTAGCTCTAGGTAAGAATGATTAGTTAAGCAAGTTCAGTGTGTCTAATCTAGCTTCTTCTTGTGAGACTGTGGACGTGGACGTGGAGTGGTGTCTCCTGATGAAGCAAGGTAATCAGTTCAAGTTTCCGACTATGCTATTTGGAATTGAAATCCATTTGGTTTGATTTTCTGCTGGTGGATCATCAAGCTTTTGTGTGTGTGGTTCTTCTTGAGATGTCTACTGATTAGTTCTTGCTGGAATTTTTCTTCAGGTTTGAGAAGTTAGTGGAATCTAGTTCAAGATTTTTGTAGCCATTTTCAATCGAAGAAAGGTTTTCTTTGCCAATAAACGTCAAAATCTTGTAGAATCCTCCGGTATAAATATGTTTTACTAAGATGTTTGTTAGAAATTGTTTTTTTTTGTTTAACAAAATTATACATATTTGTGTTTTGAAAAAAACAAATATTTTTTTTAAGTCCACATACTTATGTTATTACAAACTATGAAAATAATACATACAATTTTATGTTGACAATTATATCTATCTTAAAAGAATTTATGGGTAATTGCATCACATAAATTGTCCTATCATATCTACATTTGACGGTGTTTTTATGCAATGCTGAAAAAAAAAACAAATAATTATGTAAAATGAAATGATTTATTTCTTGATTTATCAATCTCTGTTAAAATTTTTTAGAGAGCCATCTCATCCTTGGACATTCCTACTAATGACATGTGTACTTCTTTAAAACAAATAGAGAATGTTGATTTTCTTTTGTGGCATAGTTGTAAAAGTGCTTATGGATTAAAAGTAGGGCAAAAATCCCATTGAGTAAACCATTTTCTTCTTTCATCTCGACTCTTCCAAGCACCCCCATCTGGTTGTAACTATTGTTTTAACGCTTACCCTTCACTGCCCGGTGACTAATGCTTTGATGTTAATGATGACATTCAATCAAATCAATCCATCCAGCTTTCCTCCAGACCTTTTTCTTAACCAAACCCATTCACTATATATAAACCCAAATGAGTAGCCTCTGTAAATGAAATATATCTAACTTGGGCCAACCGGGCCTAGTCCGCGCGATTAGGAGGAAGGTGTAAGTAGCGACAAGTCCTGTATTAATTTAATCACTTTGGACTTGGCCAAACGGTCAAGAACCAACAATTTAGGTTATGACAAGAACTTGACACCAGGTGCATCCAACAGTCCGATTAGCATCGATAGATTATCTGAACCGTTGATGTAATTTGCACTAATCACTTTTGTCTTTTTAGTGCACGCACGTTAGACAAGGAGTACAATTTACACTTTGTAGTTATAAAAGACAAGGGTGGTGATTAATGAGGATGATGGCGGAATTATTTAAAGATTTATCACTAAAACTTAAAAAGAGCCAAAAAGAAGAGAAACATGTAAAGGCTCGTCTTGCTTTTTTCTTTCGCTCACGGAGAAAAGAAAAGCTTATCTTTAGAAGAAGGTAGCCGCCGTCGTAATCTCATCTCCTGCTCCGGTGGTCGGTGCTTCTCACCGCTGCTGGGAGCGGACCTGTTTCGTCTTCTTAGTAGTCTCTACAGCTTTTAATCTCAGCAACTTGAACGGTTTTGAGTGGTATAGCTTCGGATCTGGGTTTGAGGAGAGGAGAGGTTCTTTGATCGCCTTTGCTTCGATGGAGAACAGATCTGAGGTCCCGTCGGCTCATGAACGGTGGTCGTGAGCTAGTTTGTTGAGCTCTGAAACCGGTGAAGTCTGATGGTCTCGTACGGTTGTAAGATTCTCCCGTTTGTGGCTGTATATCCTCAATGTTTAGTGATTGTTGCTGCTTTAGTGTTTAGTCCTTAAAAGGTAGTGTTGGTTGTGTTTGTGAATCTGAGGCGTTAATGGTTTGAGATCTCGCGGAGAAGAGGTTAGGCTTTGTCATCATTGTCTCGCCTTGTTTGGGTTGTTTCGTTAGCTTCGAATCTTTTTCTGGTGCGCGGTGCAGGACTAAGCCGGCTCGGATGTGGGTTGTTACTTCTTCCAACGGATTTAGTGAAACAAATTTCAAGCGGGTCATTGGTGTTTCTTCAGGTTGGTTCGCCAGTCTGTAGGTTTTGGCTTCGCCTCTTGTCCTCTGTAGTGTCAAGACTCTTACCATGCCTTGTCTTCGGTAAGGTCGCGTCACTCGTCATGTGGTTTATTGTTGAATGTCTTAGTGTGAAGCTGTGATGCTGTGAAGTGGTGTTGTCCCTTGGTATTAACCAACGGGTTCTTCCGGAATTTTTGGTAAGGGACTTTGGAGCTTTAGCTCAATTGTGTTTGGTCTATGAGTAGTTGTCTGTCAACCGTCTTCTTCGTCGGCTGCTCAGGTTAGAGTTCCGTTATCTCTTGCTTCCATCAGTTGAAGTTTGTTCTTGAGTATCGGTTGCTAGTGGCTCTCAGTTGGAACTAGTCTTCGAGCTTTTCTCTAGCCTCAAATAATACGGCCTTCAACGCTTTCTCGCTCATTCTAGCTTCAGTTATCGTATTGCTTCAACTTCTAAATGTTTCTTTGTGTGCTCCAGAAGATCCAGAGATCATTTACCTCGTGTGTTTTATTTCAAGTTATGTAATCCATGTTGTGTTATTAGTTCTGGCTCCGAGTGGTATTGGTTACCTCTTCGGCTTATGATTCCGAAAGGGTGTTACACCTTTGTCGGCTTTGTGTATTTCAAGTTTCAAATAAATATAAATCCATCAGATGACAAAAAAAAAAAAGCAAAGGCTCGTCTTTTTTACTACTTACCTACTCGAAGCTATCTAACCAAAAAACAAGAATTACGAAAGTAAACATTTTATGAAATCCGTTCTTCTTAGTATTTATTGTTTACTTGTATTATGGACTATGAAATACTATATAGTTTTAGCATTATGAAATACTATATAGTTTTAGCATTATGAAATACTATATAGTTTTAGCATTATGATTATAGTATATAAATATATGTTTTTTATTTGCTTCAAAAAGGGAATGTAATAACTAGGAAAAAATTTACTTATGATATTAGCTTATTTTTCATGACTTCTGATATAAGTTAAATAAGTTACAAGATTTTGTAAGTTCTTTAAAAAAATTAAAAGCAACAATTGTGAAAACGCTTTTAAATTTTATTTACCAACATCTCTTTTCTTGTGGAATCTCATAATGATGCTCTGCTGCACTCTTTGACTCGTATTGGATTCCCCACCGTTCGTTAGATCTTTTTTAATGAATTTACAACTTTTGTCGAAAATAGATGCTATACACAGTACACGTGTATGGTGATAGATCAACCAACGAGATGACGCCGTCAGAATATAAACGACGATTTTGGTATTTTCGATTGGTAATTTGGTACTGTGTCTCCGTTACCCTTGGTAACGGCGAGCAAACCGGAACAGAAGAGAGACCCAACCCAACTAACAGCTCCATCGGGACAGAGAATCTTGTGTCTGCTTCCCCATCATATACAAGTTATTGACTTGACTGAAACTATTTGCAAACAAACAAAAACAACATTATTATCACGAGGCGACTCGTACAAACCATATTCAATTTTAATTTCTCAAAATAACACCACTACTACAGTATACTTTTTTTTTCTATTCTAGTTGATCATCAAATTTCATTTGCATCATTTCTACATTTTACTAATTCGTATTACAGTCTAGTTTAATGTAGAATTGTAAATTTTAATTAACTATGATTTTTTTTAAAAGATTTCTTTCCAACTCAATTTTCTGTTGTGTAAATCTTTGATTTTAGAAAACTTGTATTTCATTTATCAACTATATACTTTGTTTAGCCATATCAATAACTAGCAACCGAAAAGGTTTACTCCTATCTCTTTATCCTCTATCTAACTCTTTTTCATTTTATTTATTGTTTGTTAATTAGCTCCAGTGAATTCTTTAGCACCAAAGCCGGACTGCTCATTTTCATATATATATATATATATATATATATATATATAACTTTTTTTTTAATGTTTTGATTGGTTCGGTAATGTTTGTTTTACGATTCCAAACCGTTTTAGAGATGAATAATTTTATTTTCCAATTTGGCTCTCTATTTATACTTCTACAAGGTTAAAGACTCTAAAATTTTTTGACTAACGGTTGTGCATAGTTTTCATGCAGTTATAACCTTGTAGACCAGCCTCTAAACATGTTCGGAGATTGTCTTGTCTTCAATCTGGCCATTTCTCTATGGTTTGTGTTTGATATGTTTATCCTTTTGCATGTGCTTCCACCATTTGGTTTGGACTCTAGTTTGGAATATGCTATGTTTTGTTTCATCTTTGGGCGGTCATATCCTCAGTTGCTTTCTACTCCTCGCATGTGTTGTCCTTTGTCCACTTTGGTTCGACATCCGACCCGTCTTGATCTGAGATTGGTTGGTCCAATGTGGATTGCTTTGCCTCCTGTCTTTCTGTAAAGATTTGAACATGATCTCGCTTCTTCTCATGCTTCCTTTTTGGCGTCTCTTTGTCGCTTTTTTTTTGGCCTCACCTTTCCGATGTTTCATCTGGAACTTCTTATGGTTTTCAGTGTTTCCGATGTAATTTTGCATATACGTTTTTTTGAAATTATGTATCTATTCAAAATAAATTGTAAAATTGTCATTTTAAAATAACTACCTATTAAACAAAAGATGTGACTATTTATAATTAATTCAATGGTTGTGTTTCATAATTATAAAATTGAAATTAATTTAAAATTGTTAATTTTTTAAATAAAATATATGCATCTTTAATTTTGAGATTTTTCATTGTAAAGTCAATGGTTGTGTGTTTCTATTATTTTCATTCTTTAAAATCTAATAATAATAAGAATTGTGTCTTTTCATTGTAAAAGAGAAATGATTTTTTAAATAAATTTTAAAATATCCAATAAGTGTCTTTCTATATATACTGATTTTAATAGTTATATTTTTATTATAAAACTAATTTATCATTTAGTAATCATGTGACTATTCAAAATAAATTGTACAAATACTATTTTAAAATAACTACTATAAATTGAAAAGTCATGACTATTTATAAATATTATTATGTCATTTTCGGTGACGACATGTTTGCGGCGCCCATTCTGTAACGATACATTTGCATCATTTTGGTGATAATATGTTTGCACCTCTTCATTCACGACACATTCACACTTCTTCGGACAAGATATGTTTGCATCCCTTCGGACAAGACACATTCACACCTCTTCGAACACGAAATGTTTGCACCCCTTCAGACATGAAATGTTCGCATCCTTTCATACGCAAAATGTTCACACCTCTTCGGACACAAAATGTTTGCACCCTTTAGGTGACGTTCCATTCGCACATTTTCAATCACAACATGTTTGCACCTCTTAGGTGATGATCCATTTGCACCTTTGGATAACGAATCGTTTGCACCTTTTCGGTGATGACCAGTTCACACCTTTTTGGTGACGACATGTTCACACTTATTTGGTGATGATCTGTTTGCACCCATTTGTTGACGACATGTTCACACCTATTTGTTTAATATATGTTCACACCCATTCGATAACGATACTTTTGCACCTCCTTGCTGATAATATGTTTGCACCTCTTCATTCAAGACACATTCACATCTCTCCGGACACGATACTTTCGCATTCCTTCAGACACTACACATTCGTACCTTTTCGAAAACGAAATGTTCGCACCCCTTTGGACACAAAATGTTCGCACCTCTTCGGCCACAAAATGTTCTCACCTCTTCTACCACAAAATATTCACATCCCTTCGATGACGATCCATTCGCACATCTTCGGTCACAACGTGTTTTCACCCAATAGGTGATGATCCATTGGCACCTTTGGGTGACAACTCGTTTGCACCTCTTTGGTGATGACCTATTCAAATACTTTTGGTGACGTCTTGTTTGCACCCATTTGGTGATGATCCGTTCACACTTATTTGTTCATGATATGTTCACACCTCTTTAGTGACGATACATTCACACATCATTAGTCATGAAACCTTTGTGTCTATTTGGTTCAGACACGTCCGCACCTCTTTGAGGTAGCATAAGATTATTAATATTTGCTAAAAAATATATAACTTTATGGAAGTCTTAGATTTTTAGTATTTGTTCGATTATAGTATTCAAGACATGTGTCACACTCTACATATTAAAAAGTTATATCATTCTCGTAAGAAATTTGAAAATTGCAAACAATGATGATGAAGGAGAAGTGTGAAAATGACAAACAATTTTTCTATGATAAATTAATGATATCAGCTATTTAAAAAAGATATGTTATTATATAAAATTAACATGAGTTTTTCTTAATCTATAATCTTAAGGTTACAATTTCATTTAAGAACCCGAATATGACATAATAGTTTCATTTAAATAAGAGACGCGTTCATTCCTCAAAAAATTGCGTCTTTTTAAAAACTTAACCACTAAACCATTTCATAATAAAAACTTTTGAAATATTAGATCATCTAAGCAAAAGACATTTTCATTCATTAAATAGTTGTGTCTTTAAAAAAAAAGTTATTCATTGCATGTTTCATTGAACTATTTCATGATAGAAAAATTGTATAGGTTAACAAATATATAAAAGTCTCTTTTTGGTCAAAATAAATAGTTTCTTTAATCAAAATTATATCGTTTATGTTAAAGGTGTCATCAACAAAGAGGTATCAACATGTTGTAATCTATGAGGTACGAACGTGTCGTAACCAAAGAGGTACAAATGTGTTGTGATCCAAGGTGTATGAACGTGTCGTGACCGAAAAAGTGCAAATGAATCGTGACCGAAATAGTGCAAATGAATCGTGACCGAAATAGTGTGAATAAATCGTGATTGAAAGGGTGCGAATGACTCATGACCGAAAGGGTGCGAAAGTTTTGTCACCAAAAGGATATGAATAGGTCGTGACCGAAAGGTTACGAATAAATCATGACCGAAAGGATGCGAATGGCCATTACAATCTTTGGTTGTCAACCTTTAAATCTTTCGTCATCTATATGAGAAGTTGTGGACATTCATAAATCACAATCAGATAATCACAATAATCACAAATAATTTTAAAAAAATAGAGAGATTCATTCTTAAATGATTCTCAATGATTTTTGAAAAAAACACATAGAAACACGAAAAGTATTATTTGTTATCCTTGTATCTTAACTTAAGTTTGAAACTTTTGATTGAGAAACCAATAAAATTCTAAGTATTTATATCTCAATAGCACCTTCTTATATGTTATTTAAAGATTTAATAAAAGTCATTAATAATTTTAAAAAGATAACTCATAATTTATCAATTTTATTGATTTTATTTAATTATTATATTAATGTAATACATATTAGAGTTTTATAAGAAATATTATAAATAAAAGAATCAAATCAACAAAAAATTAACATATACTATTTATTATAATAAGTAATGTGGTATTTTTTTTTTTTACAAAATGAGTTTTTGTGCAATTTCGTACGAGTTTTTTTTCTAGTTGGTGATACAAAAAACTATTTATATATAATTTTTTAACAAAACAATATAATTAGTTGTTTAATCAACAAAAAATGTAATTAGTTATTTAATCTGTATCTAACAAAAAGTAATCTATGGACCAGTAGCATGATGGGTCAAAACAATATTTTAATATTTACTGATAAAGTTGACACTTTTTGCAGAACTTTGTTCTCGTTTATTCATGCTATCTTTATTGACATCGTTCGATACGATGTTTCAGAATTTATTCGTTTCAAAAATCATAATTTAACAGAAAGAAACACTACTGTGAAAGAGAATATATGCTTGAAAAGTACGCAAATTAAAATTTTGATGTATTATATGGTTTTCAAACGTTGATACTACAAGATACAACTAAATTACCAAACTTTAGTGATAAGTTAATTAGATGCAATTTAATGCGAGGGTTGCTCGTTTCAAATATGAAACTTATGTATTTTGGTTCGTTGCTCTTTGGATCTAGTGAAATATAAGGAGTTGCATCGACTACGTCGCCATGCTCCTGGGTTCTGATTTCATCATATTTCAAATTATTTTTTATCCTATCTCAAACTGTTTATTACAATAAATTTATAATAGTATTACTTGCTTTGAAAATGGGTATTTATGCTTAATTCGCATTGTGTCCGATAAAAAGAGTAGGGATAATAATGAAAGTACTACAATCATCTAGTTTTATAAAAGAAAATTGGAAATATTAATTGTAATAACTTGTTATTTGCAACAAAAAAAAAACTGATAGTAGAATTTTAAAACATTTTCACTAGGATTTAGACTGATTTGTGACCTAATTAGATTAATCTTTAAATGAACCAATTTATAAAAGTTTTGTGAATCGGTGACTGATTAAGGTCACTTTACAACAGTGGTTAGTCGCCGCACTTATACTCACCAGCCATACTGTCGATTAGCCGAGTTTTCGAGCATGGCATTTAACTAAAGATAACACAAAATGAATCCTCTTATATTACCCAATACTCATGCAATACTTAAGTGACGAATGATTCATTTTTATACACATGTAATTCTTTACCTTTAATGTTTTTATCATTGACCAAATAATCATTTGAATACCCATTAGAGAAAGTTGAGGGGGTCTTTCCGAATGATGTTTTTAGATGGTTTCGTTTTCGTAATTATTTACTCTTGAGGGCTGTAAAAGTAATAGGATCTTTATTATTAGTTGTTTTCAATACTCATAACTGTCTACTTAAAGGTTAATTAATTAAAAGCAGAGTGAGAGAGAGAAAGTGGCAAGGAAAAAAGGAGAGAGAGAGAGAGAGACAAAAAGTGGAGACTTTTCATCATCAAAGGAGAGACCCACTTCAATGCCGCTGCAGAATCACTGGTCTTAGTGGTGTTTGTTAAGAGGTCTCACTCTCTAGTAGAAAGAGCAAGAAGAAGGAAGGTGTTAGCTTTTTTCAAATAAAGAGCATTCTTAGATTAGTGAGAACCATACCCAAATCTTATTCCTCTCTCTTTCTTCTTATTGGGTTTCGACTGAGAAGATGGGTTCCGCGGCGCATTTTAGCAACGAGAGGGTTTCCAGACGGTTTCTGGTTTGGTTCTGCTCTTGGGGACTGCTCTCTCTAACATGCGCTGGGAGGCTCAGTGTGTCAAGTCAGAACTTGGAAGTGCACAAACACTTGAAACGCTTGAACAGACCAGCCGTCAAGAGCATTCAGGTTTTAAACCTTTTACTTTCATGCAACCTTTGGTTCCATTGTTTAGTTGTTTAGTAAAGAAGAAAGCTTGAAGCTTGTGAAAATCTAACTCCTTGTGTGTGTGTGTGATATCTCAAAACAGAGTCCAGACGGTGACATAATAGACTGTGTTCACATCTCAAAGCAACCAGCTTTTGATCATCCTTTCCTCAAAGACCACAAGATTCAGGTCATCTTGACTTAGCATTTGCCTTTTCCTTTTAGTTTTGTCTATGTCTATTAACATAAAAAAAACAGATGAATCCTAGTACCATTCCAGAACTACTGTTTAGTGAGAAGAAAGTGTCTGAGAAACCAAAAGAGAGAAGAATCAATCCAGTCACTCAGTTATGGCAACAGAGTGGAGTGTGTTCCGAAGAGACAATACCAGTGAGGAGGACAAAGAAAGAGGATGTTTTGAGAGCTAGTTCTGTTAAACGCTACGGTAAGAAGAAGCACCGTACAGTTCCCCTGCCGCGTTCTGCTGATCCTGATCTCGCCAACCAAAGTGGTCACCAGGTAGATTCTGATTCTGATACTTCACCTACTTGCCTGAAGATTCTTGGTCTAAAAGCTCTCCTTTTGTATGTGTATCTGTGGTCTTAACTAGCACGCTATAGCTTATGTGGAAGGAGGCAAGTTTTACGGAGCTAAGGCGACTATAAATGTATGGGAACCCAAAGTTCAAAGCCCTAATGAGTTCAGCTTGTCTCAGCTATGGATTCTTGGAGGTTCTTTTGGTCAAGATCTCAATAGCATTGAAGCTGGTTGGCAGGTATAAACAAAACATGATATTTTAACTTATCTTTCTATTACACCTTAGCTTCTTTGACATATATATACAAATCAGGTTAGTCCGGATCTATATGGTGATAACAATACAAGACTATTCACATACTGGACGGTAAGCTCCAAAGCCTGTTAGCTTCCTTACTATCTATGTTGGACTGATAAGGTTTCATACTTTTTTATTGTTTTTCTCTATTTGGAACAAACAACAGAGTGATGCTTATCAAGCTACTGGCTGCTACAACCTCCTTTGTTCCGGTTTTATACAAGTCAACAGTCAAATAGCAATGGGAGCTAGTATTTCTCCAGTATCTGCCTTCCATAACTCGCAATACGATATCAGCATTACCATTTGGAAGGTAAGAGCCAGTTTCCATTTTGTTAAAGTTCTCAAAGAACCACCTCTCAGCTATTAGTGAAGCTCTTCATGTGAACATATCACCTTTTCTGCCCAAAGATGCTTAACATTATGAATATGTCTGATCATTCTTGTAGGATCCAAAAGAAGGGCACTGGTGGATGCAGTTTGGGGACGGGCATGTGTTGGGATACTGGCCAAGCTTTCTGTTCTCTTACTTAGCAGACAGTGCATCAATAGTAGAATGGGGTGGAGAAGTAGTGAACATGGAAGAAGATGGTCACCACACGACCACTCAAATGGGTAGTGGTCAGTTTCCTGATGCAGGGTTCTCGAAAGCAAGTTACTTTCGGAATATTCAAGTGGTTGATAGCTCTAATAACCTGAAAGAACCAAAAGGGCTTAACACTTTCACTGAGAAATCGAATTGCTATGATGTTGAGGTTGATAAGAATGATGACTGGGGACATTACTTTTACTATGGAGGCCCTGGAAGAAACCCTAATTGTCAGTAGATGATGAACAGAAGAAAGAAGATGATGATGAAGATGTAGAGTAACACTTGTACTGGATTTTTCCTAATGTTTATGTGAAGTGTGGAAATATCGTTTTTGTTGATTTTTTTTTTCTTACACCTGACTATCTGTTTTTTTTTTTCAGGAAACCTTTTTTGTTGGTTTCTAGGTTTTGATTAGGTTTTAGTTTCGGTTTTGGTGGTTCTTATATGTTACTTGGGTTGGAAGGGTACAAGTCTGTCTGCAGTTTTTAAGTGTGAAAGAGAATTTGATAAGTCTTCCTCTGTAACCTTGAAGACAATGAGGTTTTGGAGCTTTGGGTTGTTTTAGAGTCTTTCCCTTATTACATTTGCTTATTAAAAAGAGAATTTGTAAGTTTGATATAATTTGATAAGTTTGATATAATTTGATAAGTTTGATATAATTTGATAAGTTTGATATTATTTGATGAGTTTGATATTATTTGATAAGTTTGTCCGTTGATGAGGTTTGTTTGTAGTTTGTCACTGTGAAAGAGAGAATCTGATAAGTCTTATCTTTAACTTTAAAGACAAGAAGGTTGCAGCCCTTGGATTGTCTTAGAGTCTTTCCTTTGTAGCATTTGCGTATGAAATGATGGAGGTTTGATTCATTGTACCAAACTAATTATTCTGTTAATCAATGAAATGGTAGAATTTAACATTTCAACTACAAGTGGATAAATACTGATTTTTATTGACATTACATAAAGTAAAAAAGCATAAGGGAATAAGCGGTTAGCTTTTATAAATGACTAATCAACTAACTTGATCTAATATATTCAGTCAGAGGTAACAAAACAAAGTTGTAAATAAAGTAAATAAATTTAACTAATGGAAAATAACAGTATATTCATTTTAATACGAGATTTAAATGCTAAACTACGCATGTTCGATTGTCTAGATATAAATAAACCTATGATAATTTGTAAAAGTTTATCTCTCATAAATATAAACTAGATTTTGATCCACGTTTGGAAAGCGCATATTTTAAATTTTTTACTGTTTAAAAAATATTATTTAATGATATTTGTAAACCGACAAATTTTAGATATTTTTAGGTTTTTACAAACCTACACAGATTTTGAATGATCTTACTCAACACCGTCCGTAAATTCATAATATACGAATGTAAAATTACTTTAAACCCCAACATTCAGAAAAAACAAATTGTAGTCGATAGATATTTAGATGACCATTTCTAACATCCGCATGAGTGTTATCGTAAATTGTAATATATAACATATATAATTGTGTTTATTTTATATATGTTTGTATATGTTTGAAGTTGTTCACATTGTATTATTGTTTGATCTATTAGAGAAGAAAATTTATGTAATATTTAACTGAATCATATAAATACTATATTATCTTATATTTATGTTGAAATAAGAAAAATTATATAACTAACAAATCAATATGATTGTCTAAATTACCATAATTTTTATGTTTGTATATAACATATTTAAATTAATAGCAAACATCTTTAAAATAGTTAATATAAAATATAGTTATTATAATAATCTGAGAAATATATATATATATATATATATATATATATATATATGTAAATGTATATGTATATTACATATTTACGTTAACGATTATTTTTTTTTAAAATGAATATGTTTAATCATACGCATTGAAATATTTTGGCCTTAACTATTGATTTAATGATATATTTATGGATTTTTTAAATAAATTTGTATATACAATTGAAATATTTTGGGTTTTATGTTAATGAAATTACTAAAAAAAACATTAAGGAAAGAACACTATTATCTTTATTTCCAAACAAATTTTTTTAAACTGCTATTTATATTTCCAAACAATATAAAAAATATTCTAATTAATAAGATAAATATATAACTAACTTGATATGGTCCATAAATTATGTACTTTTCTAACAAACTTGAAAAAATTTAAAAATTAATGATAAATTTTATGGTAGATAAATTTAAAACTCTATTTTAATAGAATAGATATATGACACAAGAAGATTAGTGTTCGACTGGATGGACCTCTGATGATTGGCAAAGGTTACGTCGAAATACTTATGCGTTATGATAATATACATAATTAAAAGTTTCAATAGTTACTTAATAATGTTGGAGTTAAATGCTGATATGCCGAATAATAGACGAAAATTTTAATATTCCAGATCAAATATCAAAATCGATTAATAACAAAAGCAAATAAATGGGAAATAAAGGAGAAAAAGAGAACAATAAATTGGAGAAATTATGGGTTAGGCCAAATCATGTTACTTAGCACATGGAACCATCATCCATTTCCCATCTTCTTTAGCTATAGGAAACAACAATAACAGCTCATTGATCCCCCTCATATCTACTCATAACACACACGCAAAGAAAACACATACTCCATCCGTTTCGTAAAAAATGTCATTTGACATTTTTCATACAGATAAAAAATAAATTATTAGAATGCATTACAAAATTTATAGAAACTAAAACTATTTCTAAAATTAATATATTTGTAATTAATATTTAATTTAAAATTACATTAAAATTAAAAAATGACATTTTTGTATAACAAAAAATGTTAAAGTAACACTTATTTAAAAGCAAAAAGAGTATGTATTAGGACAATACATGGGTGATCTTGGCATATCGATTCGGACCCTCGATAAAATTTAGTGACTAATTCTTGCTGATCATTCGATTTAAAATTGATTATATGTTGTATATCATTTAATAATTGTTTCAAGCTTTATGAATTTTGGGGCCGATCTTGGGACAAGACAGAGAACCAAGCACTGCCAAGATTCTTCAAAGGATTGCAAGAAAATTGATTAAAAACTAAAGCCTTTTACGTGTCTTAAATCAATTCCACAGTACAACATAACACATTTCTTATACAGTTAAATTAAAATTGATCGTTGTATATATTATATAGTATAGAAAACATTAAAAATAAATTATTTAAAGCGTTGGTGTAAAGTGACATGTACACACTTGGCATTTCATGCGTACTCGTGTATATAAACACTAACAAATGTAACTCACAAGTCACACATCAAAAATAACAAGAAACACCAAAACCTATTTTTCATTCTCTTCATCTGCTCTCTCTGAGTCTCAAATCCAAAATACTAACAATGGAGGCAATGAAGATGCAGCTTTTCGTAGCGGTTTTGGTTGCAATGATAGCCTTCTCTGCAGCGGTCGACGCTCCGGCCCCGAGCCCTACCTCCGATGCATCATCGTTCATCCCTACTTTCTTCGCTTCCCTCGCAGTTTTGGTCTTTGGATTACTCTTTTAATAAGTTATTTTTTTCTTGCTCTTCTTATGTTTTAACTGAATTAAATAAAATCATTTAGGTCTTGTTTTAAGTCTGGTCTTGTTTGTATCTGGTTGAGTTCTTGTAGTTGATTTCATGCCTTGAGTTTGATTTTATTTCTTCCATGTAACGTTATTGAAATTAACTCAACCTAATATCAATAATAATTATTTTTCCTTTTTTGATGTTTATTCATTTAGTTAAAAATCTTAAAAGGTGGATATAATGCAAACAGAGAAATTTGCATATGTATATTTTGAAATTTGCACTGAACAACTGTTGAGAACTTAATATTTTAATTTTAAAATTTGTATTGAATTTCTTTTTTTATAAATTACTAAAACTATTAAACATCCCATATTAAAAATTTTAACAATGGTTTAAAATTTGGTTAAATAATATGAAAATAATCATAAAATCATATGAGTAAGAGCCTCATTAAATAAATATACATATTAAAAATATATTATATATTTATGTTAATATCATTTAAATTTAATTATATATCATAGACAACAAATAAAATTGATTGTTTTGATTTATTTACTATAAAATAATTATAAATAAACAAGAGTGATCGTTTAATTTATATGCGTGCGCCAAATTATTTATATACGTAGTAGTTATTGATCTTTTAATGAGTCAATATATTTATTATTTTAAAATATATAGAAAATATAATATAAATAATATTACATAATATAGTTTGTATATAAAAACTTTATACCGTGTAAGGCGCGGATTAACCTAGTTGCTTATATATTTGGTTTGCTTAGATTAATTGTATCTAATAATCTAATATATTCTTTATACATTTGGTTTGCTTAGTGTGTTGTTTTGTTTAACATATAGTAGGTTACTAAATTCGAATCTTGATATAAAAGCAATTTTTTATTAAAAAGCTGCTAATATGCTTTCTTTCTTAAAGTGAGAGCGGACAAAAAGCAAAGACCTTTTAAGTTTTCACATGGCATATATTTGTAAGAAATAATGTAACTAAACTTTTTATTGTAAGTAATTAATTTGGTTTGTTCGGTGCTATACAAACCACATTTTGAACAGTATTAGTGTAAATTGATTAGGCCCTAATTTATGGCCCATTAAACCCATCATCTTACGTTATTTGTATTAGCGCAACTTGGGCTTCTAATTTCTCAGTGATGTGTACCGACTGTGATTGTGATTAAGACCCGGGCCGAATCTGGACAAAAACATTATCCTTGGTCCTCAAAAATTTTAGAATTTTTTTACATAGAAATAAGCTACTAAACATTAATCCTGGTCCCTAATTTTTTTTGAGTTTTTAAAAAATGTTTCAAGCCCCCCAAAATCTTTGATCCAGTCCTGATTATGACCTGTAAAAACATTTGGTTGTTTTTCTTAGCTTGCATCCTAGGTTTCTTTTGTGTTAACTTGTTGTAGAAGTTACCTTATTCAACTGGCATTTTACAAAGAAGTACAAGAAATTTGATTTAATCCAGATCATGTCTTCATGGAGAAGGCACAGAAAATTGTGGTCCGTCTACGGGTAACAAACCAACTATTCTCAAAGGCGTTATCTTTCTCACCTTGGTTGCAGTACAATCTAAATCACATGCATTACTTTTGTTTGCACATTTTTAGCAGAACGGTGATAATCCTAATGAGTGCAAGGTAAGAGATATATTAAAGATCAACCAGAATGAGAAAAAACACTGATAAATGGATGATTTATATAATATAAGAAGACCAGTTTTGAGATTTTGATGACCAAAAACATTTTAAGATGAATTTAATATAACAATTCCACGTTTTTGGAAGCCACAAAACTATATAATAGCTCTTTAAAGTTTGACATAAGTTTCATCGTGCTTTTGCCTAGGACATGTTATAACAATGACATTCACAAGGAGAAAGCTTTACAATCCTTATATCCCATAACTTGTTGAAGAGTTGGTAAGTAAGGTAGTTGAAGAAGATAAGTTATTTTTCGCAAAGAAGGACTTCTACAACTTGTCAGAGTACTACAACAAGTTCCACTTAAATCCAAAATTGCCAGGTACAGTTCTCATCTGTTTTTGTCTTGCATAGCCATACCAATCAATGGTTTAATCTTCTTAAACAAGGTTTCCATTATATAAACTTTCTCAGGTTATCAGTTTGGAGCACAAGACAAGCTGTCTCTTGCTATGTGAAGCAACAAGCTTTGATAGATTCAACTAAACAGAGCCAAAGGCCACAAAAGGGTGTACAAACAAGTCTATTTAAAAGTTCAAAAAAAGAATCTATTTAACTTTTCTACACATTTAATTAGACACTGGAATATCTTTCTTACAGGCTTAACATCTAAGGTGAACATGTTTTATTTTTGGTTATGTTACTGAAACCGATTTGGTGAATCGTAAAAAAGGATTACAAAAAGTAAAAGAAAGACTAATGTTTCTCCTCTCAGATCTAAAGTCTTTTCCTGGCTAGACAAGAGAGAACAGAAGAAGGTGTTCTTGTGGCTTTCTTGGAGATTGTAGCATTTGGGCTATAAACCCTTTTGTAGCTTTGATCTATTATTCCTCCAGTGCTCTTACATGCCTTCCTTCTTGCCTTATTACTTGTATTTTTAAAACCTCTCTTCATAAGATCTTCAAGACTTGTAACATTTGCTAGTGATGTGAATGATTGAGATTTTCCTTCATAAAACTTTGACAATCCCCTCCTGCCAAAAGATTAAACAACTTTTGTTAGAAAAACAAATATCAATAAAACAAGACAATCTTTGAGATAGTTGAGATCTTGATATGAATAAATCTTTAGATCCATTCATCATTAACTATCAAAAACCTAAAATCAAGAAGTCTTAAGAGATTAATATGATCAGATAATGTTTTCTTACTTGATTGGGAGGTGTGACATGAGGTCAGAGAGATCTTCAAGAGGTCCATTTGAAGATGATGAAGAAGCATCATCCTCCCCTTCCTCCTCTGTTAAATCAGATGAATAACACATGGAAGATAATGAACAAGATGACAAATCTTCTTCTTCATCTTCCCTGGAGAATGTTTCAGCTCCTTCAACAAGGTATTCTTTTTCTTCTGTCCTACTTGAATCTTGATAGTTCATGTTGCCCATTTGCTTGAGATTCAGATTCATCTTTTCAAACGAATTCTTGAAACAGGATGCTAAACAGAACGAGAGTTCTTGTGTCAAGATGTGTGTTGTTGTTCTATAATTGGGAACACAGAAACATGAGTTCTGTTTGGAGAGGATATACATGTTACATTTATATATATGGATATGTGAAGAGGTTCCAGCTATATTTTTAAATTTTTTTTTAAAAAAAAAGAGAAAAGGATAAATATATGTGTGGGTATTACTTACGTGCAAGCCGTGGATAACGTTGACCCTTCTATTCAATTTCACTTTTTCTCTCTAAATATTTTTCTTTCTTCTTTTGTTATCATTGTTATCTATCTATCTATTGCATATGATAATTGCTATTATTGTGTTTCCTGATTTGCGGTTCTCATTCATGGGCCGTCACTCTCATTTCCCGCTTTTTGTTTTTGTTTTTTGTAACTCTCTTTTTCTTCATTTATGAGATAATATTCCTTTTTTTAATAATATTCCTTTCTTATACCATCACAATAATAAGTAGACGATGAAAAATTTAAGAAAAAATTACTTAAACATTGATTCTTTCTAATGTAAAAGATGATCATAAGATAACTGCAAAATAAAATCTACTCCAAATTAAATACTAATAGATAAGAGAGATTAGGTCTAAAGCTTGCAGGGAGGATAAATTATTTTTATAAAGTCGGTTTGTAATTAAATAGTAAGATTTAATTGTCAGATAGTAGTACATATGGTTTAGATTTGTTTAGGAGTTTTCAATTCACTTGGTAGTGTGTTAGCAAAGAGGATAAGACTCATTCTTTTAAACATATCCGTATCATGTCCTAGTCACCACTATCGTTACCTTTTTTTAATTTTATTTATCTGATTTGATGTTAATTGGACCGATTTTTTCTTAGTTTCCATCACTATTACCGACTTTGCGACAATTTTTAATACAAAAGTAGAATATACAAAGATCTATCCTCAAAGTATTATATAAATGCAATTGATAACTACGCTATATCCTTTTTTTTTTTTTTTTTTTTAATCCGGAAGGATCTCAACCCCCAGAGAACTAACCCCTCGGCGCGAGGCAGCCCATTTGGTACTATGGGAAATTAGATACCCCAATTACCTGGCCAAGCCTCATGGTGAATCTGAGGGGGATCGAACCTGCGGCCTCTTAGAAACCGTTTGATCTCTCACACCACTCGACCAATGAAGCTTGGTTTACGCTATATCCTTAAAATAAGAACCTTGTCCAACTTCAGACAGCTTTTCCCCGACACATAAAGAAAAGACTTGAAATGTTGATTTCAAGAATCTAAAGGATAATCTCAATTATTAAGTTTCTAATGATTATATTATGA
Source organism: Moricandia arvensis (assembly GCA_905132765.1). Classification (NCBI taxonomy): domain Eukaryota; kingdom Viridiplantae; phylum Streptophyta; class Magnoliopsida; order Brassicales; family Brassicaceae; genus Moricandia; species Moricandia arvensis. The sequence goes on from CAJHQP010007364.1 coordinate 19,191, forward strand.
ACACTGACTACAAATTCAAAAAATAAAATTGATAATTCAATATCCAGGTTGCAATTTGGAAACATGATAAGGTAAACTACTTCTGATTTATACACACACACACATATATATATATATATATATATAAATGTTATCATTGCTTAAAATTTGTTTTTACTTTTTGAACAAATATTTTGAACAGCAAAGATAGAGGAAAATGAGCTCGCTTTTCACTTTTATTTTAAAGCTCCAGTATCCTATAAGTTTACTTTTCAAGGAAAGCCCAATATAAATAAACAAAAGAAAACTACAAAGCTCAATATTCACCTCTTTTTATTACAAAAGTTTGATTAAAAATCTAGCTAATAAAAGAACAACCAAAGTTGAAATATCTACTGACCAAGAAGCCGTGAACAAAATATCTGACATTATAATTTTCTAAAACGTGAGTGAATAAATTGAGAACTTGTTTGAAATACCATAATTTATCTACTTTTTTCAAAGTACAATCAAAAATATTCTAACATTTGAGTTTAATATTTAATGATTATTATTTAACTTTTAGTATTTAAAAGGTGGAGTTGAGTTTATAACTTTTATAAATATTTTATAATTATTCTAAACAGTAGTCCATGTTTCAATATTAATATATAGATGGCTTGTTTTTGTTAACTACATTAATATCTTCATCATGAATTACTATTATTCTGCTCCTTTTCTCTACATTTATTCCAACTGATAACTTTAAAGAAGTGATTCTTTTGGCTTCTTTTCAGACAATTTCGATCGTTCGATGTATTCTTTTAATTTAATCAATCAAAAATGGAAGAAAGAAATTGAGAGGATAAAAGAAACATGCAAGACTTAGAAAATGAGGAATATTGAAAAAGTTAAATTTAGGATTAGGAAATTAATTAACTTCTATTGATTATGAGTGTTTTATTCCTCAAAAATTTTAAATATACTTTTAAGAAAACCGCTAAACACAATTGAACTGGGGTTCTTAGTTTTTTTCTTTGTTTGTGTCCCAAGTTTCTGTGATAACCCATCCCGTGGACCTCACTGTCCCATGGACTTCAGGTTCACAGCGCTGCAGCGCATCGACCCCAACCCCTCCATTATGAGTTCTCACTAACTCCATAATTAGGTTGTTGGTGAGGTTCGAACCCCCGACCTCACCCTTTAACAACCTCCTCACAGGACAAGCTGTCACCAATTGATCTGCAGGTCAATTGGTTACAGCTTGTCCTTGTGGAGTGCTGTTAAAGGGTGAGGACCTGGGTTTGAGTCTCACCAACAACCTAATTATGGAGTTAGTGAGAACTCATAATGGAGGGGTTGGGGTCGGTACGCTGCAGCGTTGTGAGCTTCCACGGGATGGGTTGTCACAGTTTCCCCTTCAATTCAAGTCCAATAAAAGTTTTTCGAAGTTGGGAGAGAAACTCCACCAGATAATAAAAATATGGAACCGAACATCAATGAGTTGCCATATGACTTGATCTTGAAGATATTCTCATCACTTGGAACACACATCTTCTATCAAAACAGTGGGAGGATCCTTGGAAACTGGTGTCGGATGTCATGTACGATGACGATGATAAATCATATGAGTTTTGTGACTCTTTATGAGTTTTATTTACAGATCTTTGTTGTTTAACCATCACCGAGTTCTAGAGAGATTGCATCTCAAGCTTAGCCAGAACTATTTGGCTTCACACATCAGTTTTTGGGTTTAAGCTCATGCATTAGTGTTGTTGTGCTCCCGGATTCGATCTACCGTGGTATTAGCAAAAGTTGACTCCGGGCCTGAGGAAACTATTTGGACCGAAGGCTCAGATACCTCCTGGTTACAAAAAAAAAGAATAGCAATAAACCGATTTGTGAGAAAGATCATGATCCATAGGTTTGGGAAAACCTTAGAATTCCTAAGTTGCTTGAGTACTTACGTAACTTTAAAGTCACTGATATTCCATGCAAAAAAAAGAGCATGAGCAGTAATGAAAAACCAGGTATGTTTCTCCATAGATTATAATAATACTATTTATGTTTATAATTATATTTTTATTATTTGTAAACAATCCAACCACTAATAAAACAACAATTGTAGAAAAGTTTTTCTTTTCTTTTTAGTAGTACTTCAATAAAGAATGAATTCTACTGTTTTGTTGTTCTCTCTCTTGCATTTTCAATATAAATTTTTATTTTTATCATGAGAAATTGAGTAAGAAACTATCACTAATGATGTCTTAAGTATCAAGGTTGTTCCGCCTTGTTTTCGTTTCTTATGACTCAAAAGTTTGCACCTTCTATCGCTAAACTCCTTGGACGATGGAACTATTCTAAGTCTTTTACAAGTTTGTCTGGTTCTTGAATATTTGGTTGTAAGCCAAACAAAAGATGACTAAAATATTTTGAGTATGCTGGTGTGAGAGTGATGAACAACAAGAGATGAAGTTGCTTGATACAAGAACAAAAAGAGAGAATGTTGAGAGAGACTAAAGAGTGATGAGAGTATGCAGTAAGAATGAGAGAGTATTGAAAGACATTAATAGATTAGGGTGTGAGAGCAGAGAATAGAGAGACTAGGGAGTGTAGAGAGACAAAGTAACCAAAGAATAATGAAGAAAAAAAATGAAATCCTCCATTTAGCTTAGTTTGCAAAATCTGCTATAATGAACTTTTATAAGCATTATAACTTGTAAGAATAAACCTAAGAGCTATGATTGTGCTTTCTTGATTTTAAATGGACGACTTGGATGGGTCTTCATGAGTCTCATGCAAGCTGGAAAGGTTGGACAACTCGTACATAAGGTGTGTGGTCAAGATCAGATGCATTTGAATGGATGGTGGAGATGCTACCTTGCTTCAAAAAACTACAAGATGTAAAGGTAAAGTGTCTTTACCTTTCTAGCACACATGGACAGCTTGTCACACGCCTAGGATAACGTATATTCTTTTCTTTAGTCCATTGATACCATGTATGAGTCAACCGATGCCTTTGGATCAATTAAGCTAAAACCGAACATTGCCCATCTTCATTTCTGGTTGAACCATCAGTTGTATGGCCTGTACGGACCTCCTGTCCACACACTACACTCCACTCCCTAAGTTTACACAAGCTAAGAATGAGCTTAAATTGTCGGATGGTTAATTTTTGGGGTGACCATGTCCTTACAGTTCGTACAGTCTGTATGACTGTCTTTACATATCAGTCCCTAACTTTTCATCATCGTTTAAATGCTCCCAAACTACTCTAATGTCTTCTATATTCAGTATAGACCTTTCTTGGACCTTATCTTAGCTCAACATAAGATTCTAGACACTCTTTAAATCTTGATAGAACTTCTCTTGGAGTTTAGCCCAAGCTTTGCACTAGACCTTTAGTGAGTCATTTCCTCATTTCAGGTTAACACTCCGCCTCAAGCTTGACTCTATAGATCCTAACTCAAACTTGAAACCCTGAAGTCTCTCCTCATTAAAAAACTTACCAAAGAAAACCCTCCTTAGTAATAAAACCTTGATAAGGAAAATAGTAAGATCCTTCAAGGCCATATAATTGGCCATTGAACCTTTGTGCCTTAGAACCAGTGTGGTTGGACAAAAAGGACCCTGGATCGTGGCCTAAACAGGTGCAACAACAACTCATAGCTTGCGAACACTTCAAACTCAGCTTGCCCTCTTCATTGACCCGGGTTGGGTCTCTCATTCTCAACTGACTTCATAGCCACCTTAGAGAAGCTAGGAAACGACCATGATCATCTTCAGTGAGGTTCAAGTAATGGTACCTGATATATTATCCAAAAGATGCATAAGTACTTATCAAGAATGGACCAGGTTCAATCAGAGAGTATACATAAAGCAAAGCACAATAGTTTAATCCAAACCAGTGATTCAAGCAACTTAGACATGCTGCTAAATGATGCAAGATATCAAAGATGGATTGAACTAAGGCAATAACATCAGAAAACAACCTAAATGACCAAAGCAATAAGAACCAATCAATCAACCACTTTAAGTATCATTTCAAGACTTTAGAATGGAAATGATGAATGTATTGAATTGAATTGAGTTTATTATACTTCTCTTTTTCTTAGGTGAGGAGTGACTGGATTAGATAGTCACTTTAATCCCTCACACTCGGCCATTTGCAACCTCTTCATGACAACACCAACTTGATGGGAGACTGAGTAGATCCTTCAGCCTCATTTTCACCACCTCACCACAGAGGCCGCATTGAAATGAGCTTTCATACACACAACCAAGACTGCTCTGAGCAGTCTCTTTGCATATACACGCCACTGCCTAGATCCGATTGAATGATCATTTGTTAAAATCCTTGCAAAGGCTTGATTCTGGACCATGGATCCTGCATATTAAGACTCTCCCTCAAGCTTAACTCCAGGACTACAGGAGGAGCTAAGCTTGTAAGCTGAATGTATGAAGTTCCATGGCCTTAAGGAACCATCAGTCATTACAAGACTTGATGTCCTTACCCTTGTGAGTTTTGGCTCTCTTCCTTATATTAGGAACTCATTGTATGATATCCCACTTTACATTTCTGTAGACTTTGGGACTTACGCATCCAAGTGGTATCATACAATGACATCAACCTCTCATTGCATACCCAGTCACACTATACTTCCTGTAGTTTGGGGACTGACACGTCTAGTGATGATATGCAATGACATTAGACCTTGTCTTGACACTTTGGTTTGGTTTGTCACGGTATCACTTTTTGTGTACCTAACATCACCACAACTCAATTCAAGATTAGATAATCCCATTGGGACCAAACCGAGATCACACACATGATTTGATCACCAATGCCTCAATAATGCCATAATCTTGACACAAGCCAATTAACAAGACGAAGATCAAGCATTTTTAACTTCTCTAGATGCAATGTAAGCTTTAAACAATACAATTGCAACTAGGCTGGATTTTTAAATGCACCATATATGAATGCAACAATCTTAAACATCAACTATATGAATGCAACATATTCAATCCGAATGAACTAACCACTGTATGATTCATTTTAAACAAACTAAACAGAATGCAAATGAACAATGAGACATGTTAATGAACAATAGTTAATCAAAACCATAGATTCAAGTAGCTTAGACATAATTCTAAATTCTACTTGACATCTCTGATGGATTAACTATGTCATTAACATCAAGGCAACACTGGACCGGATTGAATCACTAACTAAATCTAAATGCTTATGTATGCAAAACATCTTATCAGTGCTCATGATGCAAGTAGCAGAGACTTTCTACTCAATCCTACAACACATTCATGGCGACTTTAGCTATGGCAGTACACAAGACAATGCAATAAACAAGATATGAGATCATGGGACACCAAACCATGTAATGCAACAGCCTTAACCATTACCAGTATGAAAACAACCTAGACATTACTAGCAGATGAAACACAAGACATCAATACATTCCTGGTAAGATAAGCTATGACATTAACACAACTATAACAAGCGATTTTTAAAGAGATCCTAGGAAAACATCTAGCAACAACACTAGAAAGTTTTACAGATACACAGGAACACACATGCCACTCAACACAACCAGACATAAAGGCACAAGATTTACTTAAGAGAATGAGGTTTAACTAACAACCAAGGAACCTTATCTGGTTCCTTGAACCTCCAATGCACACTAATCATGAAAAATGGATAGACTTCTCGTGTGCACCTTCTTCTTGACACCAATACTCAAGAACCCTCCTTTCTTCATGGATACAAGTCGTTAACTTCTTGACCAGAGAGAACGATTTATCCTTGAAAGGTTTCATCTTGAACAGACTAGAGAAAACAACTTGAACAAGGTGGTTTTGGAGCTTGTTTGCCAAACTGCTCCATACACCTTTACTTCCAAGAGAGATCTTCATAAGTCTCGACAGGAGAAAGGAGAAGAGAACTTGAAGACACGCAAAGGTTCTTGCTATCTTCATCTTGAATTAGATTAAACAAAACAGCTTGGACTCCAATCGATTTGAAAGAGTGAAAGGTATGAGCTTTGTGCTTGAGCGGAAGAGGACACCAGGCTCTGATGAACCTGAATCGGATACCATAATATATTTTGAGTATGCTGGTGTGAGAGTGATGAACAACTGGAGATGAGGTTGCTTGATACAAGAACACAAAGAGAGAATGGTGAGAGAGACTAAAGAGTGATGAGAGTATGCAGTAAGAATGAGAGAGCATTGAAAGAGATTAAGAGATTAAGGTGAGTCCGAGATCGTGAGAGCAAAGAATAGAGAGACTATGGAGTGTAGAGAGGCAAAGTAATCAGAGAATAATGAAAAAGAAAGTTGAAATCCCCCATTCAGCTTAGTTTGCAAAATCTGCTACAATGAGCTTTTATAAGCATTACAACTTGTAAGAATAAACCTAAGAGCTATGGATGTGCTTCATTGATTTTAAATGGACGATTTGGATGGGTCTTCATGAGTCTTATGCAAGCTGGAAAGGTTGGACAACTCGTCCATAAGGTGTGTGGTCAAGATCAGATGCATCTGAATGGATGGTGGAGATGTTGCCTTGCTTCAAACAGCTACAAGCTGTAAAGGTAAAGTGTCTTTACCTTTCCAGCACACAAGTACAGCCTGTCACACACCTAGGATAAGGTATATTCCTTTCCTTAGTCCATTGATACCATTTATGAGTCAACAAATGCCTTTGGATCAGTTTAGCTCAAACCGAACATTGCCCATCTTCATTTCTGGTTGAACCATCACTTGTATGGTTTGTACGGACCTCCTGTCCATACACTCCACTCCACTCCCTAAGTTTGCAAAATATCAGAATGAGCTTAACTCCGGACGGTTAAGTTTTGGGGTGACAATGTTCGTACAGTGCGGTTGTCCGTACATATCAGTCCCTAACTTTGCACCATCATCTAAATGCTCCCAAACTACTCCAATGTCTTTTATCTTCAGTATAGAACTTTCTTGGACTTTATATTAGCTCAGAATAAGATTCTGGATAGTCTTTAAGTCTTGGTAGAACTTCTCTTCGAGTTTATCCCAAGCTATGCACATAGACCTTTAGTGAGGTATTTCCTCACTTCAGGTTAACAGTTGTGATGTTCAAGGTTGTTTCGCCTTGTTTTTTCTTGCCATCACTTAAGAGTTTACACCTTTTATTGGTTAAATTTTCATGCGATGAATCTCTTGCAAAGCTTCTAGAAATTTGTGAGGTTCTTGATAATGTGGTTGTGAAGTGAACCCAAGATGACAATATGTTAGTTAAATACGTTTAAGGTTTAAAGTGTTAGTAAATGTCATTTTAAAGATTTTTAATACGATTTTCCCCAAAAGTTATCAAGGCGAGTATCAAGGTTATTTGTGGTCAATCTGAGAAGTTCATAAGATCTGTCACCTCAATCGAACATCTTTCTCTATGTTCTCTAACTTCAGAAGGTAAACAGTTTCTTACTCTTAAGTGTCAAGATTTCTCCTTTTATGTTTTGTTATTCTCATTACAGTGTACTACCTCCATTTCGATTTAGTTGTCGTTGTAGAAAAAAAAATTTCTTTGAAAATAATATCATTTTATAATTTCAATGGAAAATTTATTAGTTTTATTTGTTATTCTATTTTTTTATTAGTTGAAATGTGGTTAGACGTATAGGTAATTGTGTTTCTATCTAGAAAATATGTAAAATTAAATGGTTTCTTAATATGCGTGTACAGACTTAGAGCGACAAGTAAAACGAAACGGAGAGAGTATAACATATAGGGGAATTTTCATGTCTATCACATTATTGGTATCACTTTTCATTTTTACCTTCATTAAAAAGATATTTTCATAAATATCATTTTTAAGAGGCAAATTTTTTTAAAATTTATTAAAATCCTAAATTTTACATTCCTAAATCCTACCCAACCATATCCACACCCCTCATCTTTAAACTCTAAATATTAGATTAATTAATCCAAGAGTTATAAGTGTGTTTTTTCCTCTTAAAATAAAGGTAAAAATAATTAACATAAACATGAAAAATGGTACAAAAAATGGTATTTTTGACATTTTCTCTAACATGTAGTTTATTGCAGACTCCTTATCCCAGTGGCACTGACTTCCACTTTCTTGAACATTTAGAACTATGTACATGTTTTGCTGGATGGGCGAATCTAATGCAGCGGGTGTGACGTATAAATAGATATGGTCGTTGATCCGATAGGATACCGACACGAAGGGAAACGTTTATCCAAAGGATGTTGATTCTCTCGTTTTCTTGACTCGTTGATTCCTTAAGAATACCGTGAACAAGATTATGTGATAAACACTTTTTTCTTATTAATTCTCCAAAAACTGAATATGAAGTAAACAAAAGCCTCATATTTATACTAGCTATAGAGTTGACAATTTTGATAACGTCAAATCTTTAAAACTATCTAAAAAATAAACTAAAACTCTTTTCAAATAAATTTAATAATTAAATAAAATAAAAACACTTAAAATATAAACTAGAATCCTAAGATAGGCTACATCAGAATCTACTTGCGTTTATACTCAATAACGCTCCAAGATTTCAATCTATCAAAGCTTAAATCGGTATGTAGTATGCAACTGTTTTAGGTTATTTTAAATTAGGTATTTTGTTGGCACATGCAAGCATAATCTTATGTCTTATTAATTCAATGATAAGTTATTATTTATATTCTCAAAAAAAAAAAATCAAACATCAAATTACAACAAAGGTTTTATCAAAATATATCTGTTTATTATTGTGTTAAAAACACTGACATGTTACAAATAATTTAGAATATCTTTTTATACAATTATTTTTGCTGGCTTAATATTTAATTATAAATTATTTTACATCTTGATTTTTTTAACTTTTGTAAGAAAATATTTTTTTGTAAATAGCAACACAATATTTATAAGTATTATCTTATTTTTAATCTGCTTTTTATTTTTGAAAGTTTTATGATATTAATTTATAATCAATTATCTAATATAACATATAAATTTAATATGATTAATATAAAATCGTTTTAAATATATACAAATTATATATAATAATTTATTAGTAGTATTATTGACTTTAACCATTCTAATTTTTAATGTGAGAGCTTTAAAACAAAAAATCATTTATCAAATAATGGTATAGATTTGACTAATATGTTAGATGAGCAATATAATAATAAATATACTCAAAAATAAAAAGGCAGAAACACATTTGTTTTCTCCTAGTCATATTTTTAACACGTTAAATAGTAGCAGAATCACAACACTAATATATTTATGATTTATCAAACTAAGATCTTTATATTTTGTTGGAATATAATCGTTAAAATAGCTTTATCTTTCAATCATATTTGTGTTTCGGATCCTAATATTATTACGATTATATTAAACTTGTTTTATCCTTAACCAACTTGTCAAGGATATATTGAGCTCCAAGCTATCAAATCTTATCCAACATCGATGAGCCTCTGGAATGAACCAACAGATGTTCCAGAATGTTTATGGACTCATCTCGAGATCTTAGAGAAAATATGAAGGCACAAAGCAAGAGAGGGATGTGGCTACCTACATACTAGCATATGCTACTTGTTTAAAAATGGTGGCGTTCTCAACAAGATGTCGAAACAAATATCATCGCATGCTACTGAACAGAGTGTCAGAGACATGTCAGTTACTTTTTGAGTGAACTCTTATGTGATGGTTGTGTGTTTCTAGAAGAAACATGTTATTTCTTTCTAATCTTAGTACCTTCTCTAATTAGTGAAAACAGAGCAGTTGTTTAGTTTTGTATATTTTACCAAAAAATCATTAGATGTAAGAAAGATTCAATATTTTTAAAAACCAACAAAAAAAAAGTTCAATAATTTCATGCATTTCAGGAAGATAATCAGAACAACGAGATTCAATAAAAGTAGATGGGATTTTACCAAAAACTAGGAAACATGCAATTTTCGCTTGAGGAAAGTAATGTGAAAGACTATGTAGAATGTTCACTATTGATCAATAATTATAATTGTATTGGTAAATAAATAATCATTTGACTTCTATTCTAATATATACATGAAAGGGTATTTGGAGTACGGACCCATGAGACTTCCATGACTCATCTCCACCACATGTTATTCTCCTTAGATAGCGATCAAATACTCAAGTCAAGACTATATTATTTTCATACCCGTTGATTTGGTCTTTATGAAAGGTCATAATTTTAGGGGGAAATATAAAATTTTAAATTGACTCGGTCTATCGAATCACATATTCATCAAAACCTGTATATTACATATTAAATGAACAAGACATTGAATAAAAAAATCTTATTCAAATTTTATCATAAAGTAATCTATGAGACACGAAGACAAGTTACACATCATGTATCTTATCATATCATATACCAAGTGCAGAAGAAGATTTGAGGATTTACTTATCTAAGACCAACATTATTGTGGTCTTTAAAAGTGTGGGATCCACATTTTTATTAAAAAACATTTCAAAAAGTTCTTAGTTAAGAGATTTTTTGGTTTGGTTCTTACACTGTTTGCGGGTCTCATTGACACGTGGCGACCCGCGAGTGGTTCGTTTTTATTTTTTCTTTATAAACTTAAGAACATTTAAAAGTTCTTAGGGATAATGTTGCTCTAAGGTAGTTAACAGGTGGTTCCAAACTCCAAAATGCCAACAACTATCCCAATGGTTTTGTCAACAAAAAAAAAGTATCCCAATGACGCTCTGAGACTTCAATCAGTATGTAGTATGGATATGCTTTGAAAAAGGTTTTACTAGTATGTTAGGTGAACAGTATAACAACAGATATACTGGAGTATAATAACTTTATCAATGTTTTAAGTGATAAAAATTGCATAATCACGTTTCTATACATAAGGAAAATAGTATTTCAGTGATCCGATAAACCTCTGAATCAAACCAAGTTAACCAAGCCAACAGTTGTTCCAGAATGTTTAACTACGTATCTTCATGGAAGGGTTACAGTATGAACACAGCAAGGAGGAAAGTGGCTGCGTACATCCTATCAAACACTACTTGTCTAAACGTGGGGAACAATTATAGCGTTAGAGAAAATGTCCAGAGACATGTCAGTCGGTGATTGAGTAAACATGTCAGTCGGTGATTGAGTAAACATGTCAGTCGGTGATTGAGTAAACTATTATGTAATAGTGTGTTTTTCTTGAAGAGCATTTATACATTGGTGAAATACTCAACAAAAGTTTATCAACAATAAAATTATAGTATTTTAATACAGTTTTTGTAAATGATTAAATTTTAAGAATTTACTAAAAAAAATTAAACGGATCACAAAGCAACATGTGGCTAAAAAGGTTTTCATGATTTTTATTTTAAAATATCATATCATCTTCTTTTCTTATATAGTCAGATATTATGTAGAAATTCTCTAATGAAGTTGTTCTTAGAGCATGTTTATCCCTATAACCCCCATTTGGGTTTTTAACTTTTTTTGTTTGATTATAAAAAAAATTAAAACGTATCAATTGTTGACCGTTATGTGTTAGTGGAATCCACAAAACAGTGCAAAAGCCAGTTCTTAATTAAGGATTTTTAAAAACGATTTTTAGGAAAAGTGAGATTCTATCACTATTTTTGGTTAAAAACCCCTCATAAAAACCGTCAATAAACATGTTCTTAGATTTGTTATTCTCTGCCTTAAAAGCACCTCCAGTGGGAGTTTTTCTCACAGTCTTTCACCCAAAAAATCATTAAAAATAAAAGTAGAAAAGAGGTAATCAAATGTTAAAGAATACTCTCTCTGCCAAAAATAGTTCAAAAATCACTGAGAGACTAATTGGAAACATGTATTTTTCCTGATAGCAAATTTCATTTGTAATAATTTAAAATCAAATTATTTTAAAATATTAATTAATATTGCTAAGATACTAAAACGGAAGAACCCATCACAAAAGATTCTCTAAGTTTACTTTTGCTGTTTGTGGTTTATTTTTATAATCTTCTGGTCTTTCTTCGTTTTGTGAAAACAGAGCAGGTTTTGTTTACCTGTTTGAAAAAGAGATATCTTTGTGTTCATTCCCTAAGTGAACCTATATGTTCATCTCCTTGGTGAATCTATAAGTTCAACCCATATATGCTAACCAATAAAAGACTACTAAGTGTCATATTTTATTTATAAAAAATAATATTAATTGTTCATTCATCTTTTAGGATAAATTTATAGGTTCATTTCTATTATATTAACCAATAAAAAACTATTATGTATGATATTTTATTTATAAAAAAGTAATATTAATTATTAAAATAAAATTTGACATTATAAAATTTTTAAACTTTAAACCTTATATCTAAACACTAAACCTTAAATTTTAGAATTAACACTAAACTTATAGTTTTACTTTAAAATAATAAACCATAAACTCTAAATCCTAAAACCTAGAGTTTAGGATTAACCATAAGGTTTGGGTTAACCATAAGGTTTGGGTTAACCATAAGGTTTGGGTTAACCATAAAGTTTAAAGTTAACCATAGAATTTAAGGTTAACTATAGGATTTAGGATTGATCCTAGGGTTTAGGGTTAACCCTAAGGTTTAAGATGAAATTTAAGATTTAAGATTAACTCTAGGGTGTAGGATGAATTTTATGGTTTATCGTTTAGTATTTAGAGTTTAAGATATACAGTTTACTGATAATTCTATGATTTAAGATTTAGTGTGTAGAATTTGAGATATAAAGTTTAGAGTTTAAAATTTTGTAATGTTAAAATTATTTTCTCCAATCACTATTATTTTTTTGGAAAAAAAAATAATAAACAAAATTTGACACATGACAATTTCTATTGGTAATTATCTAGAGGATGAACCTATAGATTCATTTTAGAAGGTGAACCCAAAAATAACTTTTTGGAAAACAAATTAAACTACAGAAGATTCATACTTCTTTTTCAGCTTAGTTCCCCGTAAAATTCTCGGGCTTTATTTTCAGTTCATCCGATTTTGTAATTTTGTAATTTTGTAATTTTTCAGCTTAGTTCCCCGTAAGCTTGTGTAAACTGCAAAGTAATATGAAAGGCTATTACGTTTGACTTTTCAGTATTGATCAATAATTCTAATTATGTTGGTAATAAATAATCATTTGACCTCTATTCTAACACGTACATGAATGGGTCTTTGGAGTGTGGACCCATGAGAGTCTCAATGAGTCACCTGACTCACCTCCACCACATGTTATTCTCCTTAGATAGGATCTCTCAAGTTCTCTTGCCAAGACTAATATATTCTTATCCTTTGACTTGGTCTTTATGAAATGTCATTGTTTTGGGTGAATAGATAAGTCTATCTAATCACATATTTATTAAAGGAGGAGACGTCAATCACATTAATGAAAAATCTCATTCAACTTCGATTATCAAGTAATAATAATATTTCGAGACAGTCAGACACATTACACATCATGTATCTTATCATATCATATACCAAATACAAAAGAAGAGAAGAAAACGTACTTATCTAAGGT